>BDGG01000008.1:1128431-1142556 GCA_001949185.1 Ramazzottius varieornatus
GTCCGAACTACATTTTTCTACCGGTTGATTGAGTGAGCAAGTAACTCGCCTGTCACGTAACCAAAAAGTCCAAGGTGTGCTCTACATGATAACGTTTAAATTGTGAAAATCGGACGACGGTATCAGAAGATACAAGCAAGTACACGAAAACCATGGCTGACGATGAAATATGACCGTGACTGTAGTGTTTGACAGATCAATGTTTTATCAATCTTTTGATACCCTGTCATTCATCTGAATTGTGGAGGAGAAATTTTCAATTAATCGTCTGCTACAAGGAAGCCGGGCGCCCATTTAGTGTCCGACCACCTCTTTAGCCTACCAAGGATTCGTTCTGGCCTAAGCAAAAATTTTAGAAGCGCTTTCTAGGATTGAAAATGGGCTTGTTCGGTACCAAATTGAATGTACTATCGTTTAAAGAACAGTGCTGACATTGTTTGAGATGTTTTCGAATAGTGAAAACTGTTCTACAAAACAGGGTCAACTTGGCTGAATCAGACTTTATGACGTAGGGAATTCCATCGGGATAATACAGTACATGTTCTGATAGTGATAACTGACCTCGTCATTCGGCGCGTAAACGAAGCCATATTTCGCAGCGGAAAGCTTCTTTGTCTGTTGGACGAAGTTGCTGTAGGTGGTATCTTGCGAAACACTCAACGATATTAGTAGCAGTGACTGGTATGCATCGCGTGCATCCTGTAAAAACACAGGAACGAAACTCGAAGTTAGGTAGTACGGAAAGCGGTTCAGAAATAAAAGCTAGCGTTGGGTGCTTGGTCAACTTGCATCATCCCGGTCGTCGCCCGTAGAGTAAGAAAAGTTTCCCCATGTCGTACTAGGGAATAGGTTGACGCCCAAATACACCTGCAAAAGTAAGATTATCGATCATTCTTAACCGCGCTAATCACGATATCTGTCCCCGTTCAGACAGATCACCAAGAAAACATGCGTAATTGAACGCAACGGAGATTTTCGTGCCGTTTACACTTCACACTTACGTGTTCGCCGGCGGTGAATCCCAGGTCGCTCGCAACCAGCTGGACAAAGAAAAACTCATCCAGATATGCTCGACTATTTTCATGGCAAAAGTTTGTTACAGGACGTACCATGAATGACCGCACAGCGGCAGAGGGAATGCATAAGATGAATACTGGAAATACGAAATTCGCGGTTGGTAGCTGGGAATCCGGTGAAAGCGACGTTCAAGATCGTTCTCGTTAGTGGCGCACGCCAGCAGGCAAGAACAACGCAAATGTGCGCCACTTCAGGGAATGATCCAGTAAGCTTCGTCAACCCCCTTTCGCAGTTTTCTCGTCAGGGTGAATAAAATAAGCAGTTTGAAAGCTTCCCAGATCTTTACCATGATATCAGAAGATTTTAGGTTGCCTGATATTTACCTCTTGACCGAGCCGAGTTTGTTTTGAGAATGGTTTCGATAGCCCGGGTAGTGATCTGGCTCGAATCGACCTGAACGAATTTGGAGATGCTATAGTATTTCTGGTCAGTGGTCCGCATTTGGTTTTCCAGCAGAGTGCTCAGTTGTTTGTAGAAGCTGTTATAGAGGTCGCAGATTATGGTGGAGGCACTATAATTCTGCTGATGCAAGAACTGCAGTATAATATTGGCATTGTTTTGATGGGTTATGGATATACGCCCCATATAGTTGTATTTTTCCCGCGGCGCACTTATTCCCACTCCAGCAGCTGTCATAGCAAAAAACATGAGTGTAAGAAAAGGCAATCAGATTTCAGGATGTCGTGCAGGCTCAGGCTGAAATCCATAGCATACTTCACAGTGTGCCTCTTTCTACCACTCGGAAATAGGGTTTTCTGCCGCACTTCCGCCTGATCCTAATATCAATCTTTGACACGGTTCATTCAAAAGAATTTATGATGAGGAAAGAACTGAAGCGTGGATGAACATAATGAATCATTGAACCAGATCGTCCACCCAAGCAAGTGGCTCATGCTCTCAGCTGATAGCAATTCAAACGTGCGCCACTTGAGCTTGATACAACGATCTAGTTTTGCTTCTTCCCACGATTGAAATAAGATTGTTTGTACCGCGTAAAATATCTGGGGGAAATCCGGAAACGACGGACAAACCTGGACTCCCAATTATGAAAGCTCCAATCGAACGGGTGTAATCATACAAGCTTTCCGCAGCCGATCCACATCCAGGTCCAATGTACACATCGCAGATTGTTCCACGATCCCTCAATCCCATAGCATGAGCAACCAAATGGTTCCTTGCTTCGCAGGTGCTTCCGATATCGGTATATGTCGTGTTCAACGAGATACCCACGCGATACAGTATTACATCGTTGGCATACTGAACAGCCAATTCGACCGCCGCCGCTGACCTTTCGAAGCTGTAGAACAGGTTCTGAGTTCCACGTTCGACCAATAAACACGCATTCAGATTTGCTGTTACGGTATTCGACCAGTCGATAAAACTGGTCATGATAAGGAGTGACTGAAGAAGGACCGAAAAGTGTGAAAGTGACCACTTCCGCCTCATACCAAATGATAATCGGGCGGACGTAACCAAAAAGCAAGCAGAGCTGCTAAAGTCGAATGACGCATGTTGCAGACGCTTTTGACGGACGGGAAGAACCTCTTAGCTTGTCTCAGTGCCGATCAGTGGCAAATGTTGACAATGTCGCGCCGGAATTTGGAGGCCGATTTATGGATACATATCGGGGAATTAGATCGAGACGGTGGCTTCTATGAGAGCAAGGCGGCCATGGAACATGCTCAAGTATAGATTTAAGGGTGAAGTTTCAGAGAACGAACATATTGGTAAGGTGATTAAACCGCGACCGCGGCCTCTCTCACGAGAAAAGAGCATTGAGGTATTCAGAGACCTTCAGTGTAATTTCGTCTACCCGATACACAAGAACGGACAATACCGCCACAAAGAAACAACATTGCCCAGGCACCGTGAACTGAGACTTTACACAGCAAACGGTACAAGACGGCACACAGAAGAGTACATTGATGCGAACGAGTCAATCGACTATTGAATAATTTGGGATCGAAGATCAGGTCGATTATGGACCTAAAGACCCGCTATGGGCTTCCATCACATGGCGTCATGGCTTTCGGAGGGTTCCTGATGTGTTACTGGAAAGGTTAAAGAAAACATTTCAAAGGGTGAAATTTGCCGTAAAGCCAGCATATTCACTCCCATCGCTTAGCCTAATTCGGTATATTTGCTGAGGGCGTGCACATGAAGAGCTTCAAGGTTCCTCTTACACTGGCGCATTCTTTGTGCTTAGCCTAACGGACCACTACAGTACTTCACGCGTTTTTACACTCGACTCTCCTGCTGTTGTTACAAGAACTCAATTACCTCTGCGTAATATTCTGAATGGACTAAGAGCTCGGTGTGTAACTGACTTGTAACGACGATAAGAGCCGGCTTCCGTAAAGGTACGCGTACCGTTATAACACACACCATTACCATAACTAGCTAGTGGTTCTGACCACTGGGAAGGCCGAGCAGAAGCGAAGAAGCACAAGTATTGCGAGTAAAAACTTTTGCTACTCGGATCAAGTTGCGCACTTGTTTTCAGTACAGAGGTTACGATATCTGGAAGCTCGAACAATCTGATCATCCATTGAAATCTCGACAGCCTTAAAACGGCCTCGCTTCGCTCGGTCTGATCAGGCCATAATGGCAGAGTTGCTGTATACCATAGCTCAACGGCATTGATTTTTCGAAGGAAATTTCGTGCTCACGGTGCTTCCGGCAGTGTTGTGGGGTTTTACTGGTTCTTCCATCGTCGGTCACACTATTTTCACTTCCAAGGTGTAGTTTCAGTCCCACGAAATTTACTTCTGGGGGAGGCTCCGCACAGCACCTTTCACCAACATCATGTTCTGATACCACCTTTCAATTCCAAATCGCCACCACTGTTTACTCCGTACACCACTTTCTAATTAAAGGCCACCACCAGGGCCTCCGGGTGCCACTTTTTGCCAGAGTGGTTTTTATTACTTAGTCTCAGAGAACAAGTCGGATCACGTTTCTACGCATTCCGTTTTCTGCCAACTGGCGACTGATCTCACTATCCCGCAGGGACATTGCACTTTGGTTATGGAGACTAAAACACACACCTCGTAGCCTCAGTATCAAGGTTAAACAGAAACATCTGCTCGCTGACGTTATGATCCAGACTGTATGCCGGCATACAGTATTTGGAAACTTATTGGTCACGCAAGGCTCTCACTGCACTTTGGTGAGGTCGCCCGATCATGGAAAACAGTTGGGGAAAAAGGTCTAGATTGGGCAAAGTAAATTAGGCAAAGTACTTCCCCACCCTGGTACGTCGTTCGACTTGACAAGGGTACATTAGGCAAAACATAACTAACATCACATCTGTTAACGGTGAAAGCTAAGAGACTCTCCACCAACGACGCTGCCGGCGTACAACCTCAAGTCCTATACTGTAGATCGGATCGGGAAGTCGGTGAAAAGTAAACGGGAACGAATTTAGCGCTAGACTAACGAGCATAGTGTTTTCGGTGGCCTGTACCGACAAAGAAGTTACGATGATATCTGTCTGACGAACCGAACCCACTGAAAGTTACTGACGCTCAAGGAAAATTCCTGACATTGCTGGGCAACGGCTATTATATAGAAACTGAACATGTAGGAATGCATTGCCGCGCTAGCTAACATTATATGTGGAAGGGAAGCCTTTCCTTTCAAAAATCGTCTGTACTAATTTCTCCAATTTTTTTTGTACTATGAGACCATCATATCGTCAGCCATTTTTTTGAGAACTGTAATGGACAAGGATGGCGACTAACGCACAGTCATGCCCTCTACGGGACGCTTTCAAAGCCGAACCCATGTCGAGTAATCAGCCCAATAGCTCGACGGCAGGCTCCGCTAAGGAGTCGGCCAAAGAGCCCGGCAGCTCCGGTCGACGTGGAAGTAGCCGTAAAAGGCCAAAAGAGAAAGAGGGCTTTCAAGGTGTCGAGGGGGCCATGATGGAGAAGGAACTGAAAAACATGACGCTTGACAAATATACAATTGATATTTCAAGGACGCTGGGGGAGGGCTCGTACGCTAAAGTCTGTACTGCAACACATGTCGATAATAGACGGATTTATGCCTGCAAAGTCATTAACGACAAAAAAGAGATGGGCAACTTCATCGAAAGATTCTTGCCACGTGAGCTCAAAGTAAAACAATATGAAACCTTTTCCTCCACACGAAAACCTTTAAACGGAAAATTGTGAATTTCGGATACAGGATATTCGTATCTTGTAGTTGATGAGGAAGTTCAGCAGCAGATGGGTAACCTGCGTACACGGCATCTTCAAGACTCACAACCTGTACTACATCCTGATGGACGTAAATATGAATGCTCCAGCACAGTTTCGATAATTGATCGGCCGATGGATTCAGCCAAATAGTTTTTCCAAGTGGCGCACACTCTCGGCTGATAACAATGAGAACTGGCGCCACTGGAGGAAAACACTTGGACTAAGCAATGTATCGTCTCCCCAAGTGGCGCATCCAGCCTGCTAACACAATGTTTGACAAAATTAACCGTTAAAAATGGGCGTAATATTGCAGCTGAAATTATTTACGACTTGGCCAATGAGAATTACATTTTACTGCATGCGCAAACTTCATTGGCTGTATCTATCTGGCTCCATCCAACACCCATTTCAACGGTTTATTTTGTCGTACACTGTAACAATAGAATGTGCGCCACTGGAAATAACGTCCTAGGTGAGATTTTTAGTCTCTCTAGAACGCTTTACAGTCCGATTTTTCTGAACGATGTGTATTTTAGTTTTGTGAGAACGGCGATCTGTTGCGATATCTTCAACGCCGAGGCGCTGCCCTCGACGAGGACGAAGTGAGAGAAAAGTCCGCGCAAATCCTCATGGGTGTGCGGTACCTTCACGAAGACCTGCAGATCGCCCATCGAGACCTCAAATGCGAAAACATACTCATCGATTCCAGCAACCGTCTCAAACTCGGCGACTTTGGTTTCGCTCGTAGTACCCTCCCTCTCGTTGGACAAGTTGAGGTTGACCAAATCGAGGATCGACTCATCAAAGACTTCATGACCAGCAGTGTAGCTACCCTTCCTATCACTCGCACCACCTCCAAAGGCACACGACGAAGTTCCACCGAACGAGCCTCCGAGATTGCTCGGTTGGACAAAATGGCGACTACAGCCTCTGCAGCAGCCATAGGTCGATCGCCCAGTCGCCCGTCCAGGATAAGTGACGCGGGAACGCAACAGGCCGTCGTGGCTTCGGCGACCTTCTGTGGGTCCGTGGCTTATGCAGCACCGGAAGTGCTGTCGAGAAAGAGCTACGACCCGAAGAAGTATGATATGTGGTCGACGGGTGTCATAGTGTTCATCATGGCCTGTTTCTTCATGCCGTTTGACGACTCGGACCAGGCTAAAATGGTCAGAAGACAGCTGGCTAAGAAGTGGAGGTATCCACCGGAAGCGAGGATATCCGACTCGTTGAAGGAGTTCTTAGAGGGCATGATGGAACCATCACCGAAAGAGCGAATGTCAGTTATGGATTCTTTGAGGCATAAATGGTTGAGGAAAAGTTATCGTGATATTCTTGAAAAGGAAGCCCGAAGTAACGACACGTGATGTTATTGATAATTTAACTGTTACTCTTTCTGGTTCTACTCACGGCTCAAGCTGGCTGTCCGATGTCCATTTTGCTTTTATATTTTATTCGTTAATGTTCTGTTGCCTTGAGTTTCTGACAGCAGGAAAAAAGAAGGAGCAAAATTAGCTACGGATGACTGTTTTGACTTCTGACCAAATCAGAGGGAATATCACAAGACACGCCCTCCATAGTACACCGATAGGGTGGAACAAGGCGTCTGCTAATGAGGGCGAAGAACCAATGTTCGTAAAATGGCGGTACACTGCGTAAAACGCAACAGCGAAGAAATGTCCGATCAGCTTCCAGGGGTTTGGATTCAATCTAAAAACACCATAAAGCATCCTCTTTGCCGTACTTCCGTGTTCAGAGAAGAATGGTACAGTATGTGGTTCAACTTACACCGACAGAAGACCAACTGGACCTTCCACGCATTCCCCGCCCATACGGAAGTAGTCAAAACACGCCTTTCTCAGTGTGTTGAGGTACCCTGAACACGCGGAAAAGCCCGGATTATTGGTTAAAACAGGTGAATCACCCGGAGAAATATTGGTACTTACGGTCGCTGGCGGAGAAAAGAGCGTATAAGGCCTGGGCGAGGACGTTGACGACGAAGGCGTGGGACTGCTTCCGCCTTCTATGAAACAGTCTTTGGGCGCTGAGAATGGCTCGGGAATCCTGAAAGTCCGGGATAGTCCGTAAAAGGTCTCTCCAGAGGAGCACGTCATGAAGACCCACCGACATGCCACCCCCAGTCAACGGATGCCGCATGTTGTACGCGTCCCCAAGTATGATCGCGCCCAGTCTGTACTGTGGACGCGGAGGCAGGAAAGACGATGGCATACTTCTTATTCGAGATCCATTGTGCAGGGCCTCGATGAACGAAGGCCTCAGATGTGCTGGGAAGCCAAGGAAAAAATTGCGATAAACTTTGTAAACATCTGGGAGGCCGGCAAACGAACCGTGTAAGATCGTTAACCTGAGTGGCGCACAGTAGCGGCCAACAACAAATGAAAACGTGCGCCACTTCAGACAAAATGATTTTATTTCCACGAGTTTCTAGGCTGGCGTACCCGGAAGTTGTGAGGCGATGACAGTTTCCATATACTCGGGCATGTTCTTCGGCAGCGAGCCCTGGATATCGACAAGGACTCTGGTGTACTTGTCCGATATCCTGTAGATGAGTACCGGGGATGGATTGCCAAGAACCAGCTCGGCATGTTGGGGTTTGATCTGCGGACAGTCTTCCAGTAGCAAACCCACAAAGTGTGAGGCTACTTGGACGTTCGACTGGATCAGGTCCTTCCGAAAGCGCGAGAAGTGACCATCGCACACCACGGTCAAAGGTGCAGCGAGCACTTTAACTTCATCGCTACCCTTCTGCTTGTACTCCACGCCTCGTATGGAGCTGTCTGGATTCTCTATGAGGCGGCTCACTGATCCTTCGATATATCTAACCCTAGATAACGAAATGGGTCAACTTCGTGGAATTCGATACAGCCTTGATGAAGTTAACTTGCCGGTTTTCTGCAGACGCAGCTTTCCGAAGGTTTTGAATAAAGCGTCCATGATGGAAGGACCTTCCCTCCAGCGGCACCCCATCTTTTGTGGGGTAGGGAACGCTCACATGAGCTTTGGATTCGAGGTCGTGGATAACGTAGCCATGTACAATCTGTGCATCGATATCTTCTAAGCAATCTACAAGAACCCAACACACATGTCCAATGTCATCGATTGATACAACGTCATACCAGTAGAAGCCAGTAAAGTACTGCAGAGTAGTCGCATTCCGGGTAAGGAGGGAAGTACCTGAAAGGTGGAGCTGTTTCAGCGCTCGAACACCACCGGGCTGCAGAAGTTCACCCACAATCCGGTCCGGCTCGCTGAGATCCCGCTCGATGACCGTGACGAAGCGACCATCCCGAGCCAGTATGGCAGCCAGTGCGGAACCCACAATACCTGACCCGACAATGATCGCTTCTGGATGGTCTGCATTGTATGGCGACTGATCACCGTCAACAGAACTTTTCGACCGCGTCTACAAAAAATCGCATAAATAGAATAAACATTCCGTTCTGCTGACATTAATTTTCTTGACATTAGCAGAGTATCAGACGAGTAAATTCCGCAATATGGTCCTGGTAATAATCGAGTTTAAAAGGAAGAGCTACGCCAGTCTATAGTCTTTCTTTTACGATAAACTACACGGTTCCGATTTAATACTGTACCTTGCTGTCTTCAATACAGCCACATGACCTTCTGTACGCATTCGCCGTGAAATTCCAGACAAAATAGGCAACAGGTACGGCTAGCCCACAAGCACCGATGACATGCGCGGGTTCCATAGAACTTTCCGGCTCGGATAAACTCCCCAAAATCTGTGTTGAAGAAGAAAGAGTTAGAGTGTGATATACACTGTTTTCATGATAAGAACGTACCTTAGGGTATGCAATAACTCACCGTTGGTAGCGCATTTCGCACAGAGCGGCAGGCAGATTATTCCGTTCAGTCATCCAGTTTTGCCCCGCGAGCGATACCGATCGCCATTCCAAAGTCCGAACTGCTTCAGAGCACATTCTTTCTCCCGCCTTCCTTCCTTCCTTACCAAGAATGATCGACCACAACACTTTCATTGGTCACTTCGAAGCGTGACTACAGCCAGCCAATCCGTTCCTCCCACACCAAGTTAACCATCGATGCAGCACCAACCGCCACAGACCCTTTCCTCGGTTTTACAGTAATGTGAAATTTAACATAACTAAAAATCGAAGCTACAGAAGAACCCCTAATCAAATGCGGAAGGAAATTGATCACACGATAGACATTTGGACACCACATCTCGACACAAAATAAAAATCAAAGCTGTCCGTTCTCCAAACCAAAAAATCAACAAAGGAGGAACCGTAGGAGAAAGACGAGATCCATCAGACCCTAGATGGGATAATCTCCTCGTGACGAAGCACGATATCGTCATGGCGGAGAGACCCAGCCCGACCACCAGGTGGCGGGCCACAGTGAGGCATGATATGCCCGCGCGTCTTATACGAGTACCATGCGTAAGAAAGATCACCCATCACCACAAAGAGAAAGGAGACGATGATTAAAATACCAAAGCTTTCCGGGTTGGGTAGACCAACCACCAGCAGGAATTTTAGAAGATCCATGAATCTATTTAGGCTGGACTGGACACCGCCAACCACACCGCGTTCCTTGTCTAAGACATTCTCTTGCAGTAGCTGCGAAATCGTCAAATCAGCCATCCATAATCTAAGAAAGGCGAACTCTAACTCAGTCACCGTAATTCACAGATCTTTTGAATACGTACTACTCCTTGTAATTGGGATCTCGGCAAACGAACTTGACAACAGTGCATACTCCTAAGTGGCGCACGTAATCCGTAATACTTGCCGGAGGCGTGCGCTACTTGGAACAGCGATCCTGTCGAGCTTGCTTGCAAAAGTCCAAAGTATACTTAATATTATCAATATTTTCTTAATATCTTTTTTAATATTTTATTTCTTAATATTCAATTTTTACAATATTTTACAGGTTTTTAAACAATATGTTCATGCTGGCAATCTGAACACACCCGAATCTAGCACCGACCATGCCGAGAAGGAAGACGATGACAGAAGACAGCTCTTCCACTGGCCTCGTAATCCACCGTCGGGAGTCAATGTCGGTGATGTTCCTGTTTTCACTAGCCTGTTCGATCCAGCTTTCGTTCCCTCGTGTCGTTTTCGAGAACGTAGGATCGAACGGACTACCCGGAAGCCATATCGACACTACACAGAGCGTCAGAAACACCAGCTGAAGGAACAAGGCGTTCAAGCCAGTCCGTTCCAGGCCTATTTTCTTCCTTAGCACCGGAAACACGAATGTCCCAGCGATCCCTACTGCAGCACCGAAGGCCATCGCAATAGAAATGACGGACTCGGATAATCCTATCAGCGAAGAAGAAATTTCAATAAGCAACGGAAAAATCGAACAGGGGAGCTCGGCAGACAAGCTTGACCGAATCTTTTCCCCAAGCGGCGCACGCTTTCAGCAAATTACACTGAAAACGTGCGCCACTTGAGATAACGATCTGGTCGAGTTCGTTCGCCGATCTCCCACAGTCCAGGTAGTCTTCGATCAATTTAGCTCATACCTTGGGTGCGCACGTAAGTGTTGGTCACTCCGCCGAACGACAGAACCGTCATGTGCAGGAGTGCCAGGCCAAAGCCAGCGGACGCGACGGTGGTAGTCATATAGGTCTTCCATCCATCGGAAAGGGCGAAACAGGACCGGAAGACCTTCCGGACCAGTTGTTGGTTTCGACTCCGTTCCATAACGACTTTTGTCGCCTTGGGGTCAGCTAGGGCTGGAACTGCGTGGTAGATCTTTAGAAGGATGAAGTACTCGGCGAACATGGACAGCAAGTTCCACGCGGACACGACGATGGTTCCTACGTAGTGTGCGCTGAAAGTCTAGTCGGAAAAGCAGTACATTAGCGCTAATAGACACGAACAAAACGACGCGAGCCATGTCACGAAACGGTAGTGGGAGAGACCTGACCATGATCTGCGCGATGATGATCGGAGAGAGGATTTGACACGTCAGATCAATCCTTCTAATAGTCGCATTCATATCTAGAAAGAACTTACATGATCATGAAACTTACAAACGGTTTTCTGAATCTGACAGACTCACCAGCAAGGTGGCTTTTGTTTCCGGCAGCGATGACGACAACCCAGTCCTTCTCAACAATAATGTTCATAGCCTGAATTACTCAGCACCGTAAGTTCAATTTGCCGTTCCTGATAAAGCTGGTTCGAAGACTGCATGCAAAATGAACACTTACTTACGACTCTTCCACAGTCCGCCAGCACAGCGAAAAGGAGGAACCCCACAACGCACCATATCTTGCCGCTGTCTGGCATGCTGTCCTTGTACAGCAGTGCGAATGTCAGGACGAGCGCAGCAAGCGCCACGCACGAATTCTGCGTCATAAGACTCAGGCGAACAGCTAAAACCAAAACAAACCGTGATTTTCGGTTTCAAGGGATAAGTCAGCTCACAAACCTGCAAGCCGAGGGGTTCTGTCGACCCATTCTCCAATTAGCGCTCCCAGAAGAATGACGCAGAGCCCAACTACCAATCCGTATACTGCAGGCAGCAACATCGTCCCCGGAAAGAGTTCGAGCAGGAACAGCGCACTTGTAAATGCCCACATGCGATCTCCCTAGGAATAAACACATCGTTAGCGAACCGAAGGTGTGCGATGTACCGGTATATACGCTACAGTGTACGGGCGTACGCTGAGACGATTAGACCATGCACTCAGTCACTCACCCAGCGTCCCAAAATCTCCGCGGCGTACAATAGCCATTTTACTTCGTTCTCGCTCGAAGCGTCTGCAATTAGAATGCGTTATAATCTTAGTCTTCGCGATGAACTAGATGGAGTACATAGGCCGAAAATGCTAGTACCGGAAACAGGTACAGTAGAGGTGGGTGAAGGTTTCTCGGACATCGTAGCTCCGCTGTCCTTGAAGTCCGAACTCTTTTCTTCCAGCCGCTGTAATCTTGCTTGCTTCTTAAATCGTGATGGTGCTTTCGGTAGTATCTCTGCCAAGCTATCGTTATTCGTGACGTCGTCTTCGGGCTCATCATATGGACGAGGAGACTCGTAAACAGATTTCAGCAGTAAAACTTTGGACTCTAAGGCATCATTTTCAGAGATGTCTTGTACGTCTTCATCGTGTACCACGTCGCGCGCTACCCTTCCGTTCTTATCCAGCGAACGCATATCGTGATCACTGTCTTCAAGGTCCTCCGCGGCGATAACTTCCGCAGTTCGTCCTGGATACATCGTAGGATGGGCATCATTCGGAGCTCGATCGCGCCGTCCGTCCAGCCCTACGTCTCCATGCAATGATCGTTCTTCGTCCGCTAACATTCCAACCCGAATTTAGGAAGATCAATCCATGCTTGACAGTTCACCCTTCACAGTGATACTGTATGGGCCGTAAAGTCTGATGGGACTGGGAAGAAAACAAAGTTCAGCAAAAGCATAATGTCATAATTGACCGGACCGGAAGTGCGAGATGACAAACAGCAATAAAATTTATTTCGACACTTTGCGATAATGCTTGAAATCAGGACTACGGAACGGCTCACCGTAATATCTAATTTCCAATTCGGACAGATGGCTGATTGCTCCATTGCTGATAGTTTTCCGAGTACCTTCAAGCGGACCCGTGTCCGAGAAACGGTACTCCGGAAATATCACTACCTCGTACCTTAGGATCAGTTTTGGCTCAGTAGCTATTTCACAGCGATACAGTGACGGGCTGCAGCCTGCTGAATATGGCCTCCACTTTGACATGGCTTGCCAAAAGGCTTAAAGCGTAGAATGCTAGTTGCTCAGTTATAATAAACTCTACCATATAGGTTGGTGCGGCGAACGCGGCGCAGATTCCCACTGGGGAGCAACTCGGCTCAAAGTACTTGATGCAAGTTTTTACTGCCATTGTCCGTATGGTCTATATGTGATTAAGTCGATCGTTGTTCTGTTGTTCTCGTTCCTTGATTGAACGAAAAGCTTGTTTTCAGATTCGCAACAAATGAAGAACATTACATTACGTACTGTGTGACACATACATATGACGTACACAATCATATCGCCCTGCCTACTTGTCAGCTGAACGCAATCAATCAACCATTTGAGTCCGTGTATCACGCTTCGGCAAGGCCATATTCAGCAGCTCGTCACTGTCAGCGATAACACAGAGATTAAGTTGCCACTCCCGTTCACTTTGCAACTGTATCCACGGTCTTGCTCCGCCCCTTTCGTGACGTGTAACCACATTTTGCTTTCCGGAGCTCCCCTTATTTTCGAAAAATGAGCGTAATCGGAGTAACGATTGGCTAGCATTGGGAAGCATGGTGGCTACCCAACCATTCAAAGTTCTGATCAGCTGCTGCGCTTATAAGTGACGTTGCAACTCATCTTAGTTACAGTGGGACTTTCATCTGGCGATGGCAACTTTTTATTTTTTTTTCAGTGTCTAATATATCACCGAAGTTACCGAACTATACTCATCCATTCTCTTCCTTCTTCCGAATTGCGATTCCCTTCCTTTCCACATCGTTCAGGGCAGCTTCCGCTCAACACCAGGGATGCTTGAGACCACAACGACAACTACTGCTACGCCTGTGAATGAAGGTAACTGACTCTTCACGACAGTGGCGGCTGCGTTATTTATGCGCGGGATGTGCAATTTTGGTGTCACGAAAATGGCTGTGCACATTACTGTGCAAGATGCTTTAGGAAGGTGAGGACAGATGCTTTAGGAAGGTGAGGACAGGCATAATCCCCCTTCTCACGAGGGGATTATGCCTGTCCTCACCTCTTTTTGGTCAAACTGTCCTGGCGGAACGAGAGAGGAGAGTCTCTTCTAGGATCTGAGCCAGTGA
>BDGG01000008.1:1142606-1409878 GCA_001949185.1 Ramazzottius varieornatus
ATGCCTGTCCTCACCTCTTTTTGGTCAAACTGTCCTGGCGGAACGAGAGAGGAGAGTCTCTTCTAGGATCTGAGCCAGTGAGTGAAATCCCGCGTCAATCCTGGGAAAAACTACAGGGATTCGGGAGTGAAGTCAAAAGTAGGGCGGTATGTGAGCAGAGTAATGAACAATCAAGACTTGATTGTTCGATGGTTGATTCGGTTGTTGATTGAGCCTGTGCTTCCTGCTCATCAAGTTTTCTGTTGTTTTTCAACCTTCTCTCATTTGCTCATTCATTCCTGCGCTTCTTTGAAATGGAATCCATCCACTTGCTGAATTTTATCAAGCTGCTGGAATGGGACTACAAACTGCACTACCGTATCGACGACTTTCCAAGCGAAGCTGACAGGCAGTTCAAGGACATAGTTAAAGGTTATCTTGCTGTGCACTGGAGCTCGAAAACAAAAAGATACTGATTTGATTCGTAATCTTTCCTAGATTTCATCGACTCGAAGATCACCCAAAGTGTTACTCCTGTGTATGCCGTTGAAAAAGACCTCCAGTATGATCTGCAGATCCGCGTCGAGTCATTTGAACATTACGAAGCATCTGCTGTCCAGTGCAACCTGCTGAATGGCCTGAGTGAAGCTGACTGCGACGTTACGGAACCTGATAGACTGCTTGAGTCTGCTTCAAGCGAAACTGAACCTTCTTTCCATGAACTATACATCCCACGACTTCCTAACCCCACGCTTCCAGTGGATCAGTTAGTCAACTTGGAGTATAACAAACGTGCGGTTACATACTGGAGAAACGCCGTGAAGAAGAAGCGTCTCACGTTGGCCACTGTTCAGAGACGTTTTGGTAAAGTAAGCAGCATACGGCAGCTGTACGATTGGGAAAAGCAGGTAGTGGAAGGCGGTTCCAGGCTGGACAAGTTGAAGGCTCTACGTTTGGATGTCGGTAAGCAGTTCTTCCTCGCTAAAAGGAAAAAGCAAGTGGTCAAGGATTTGGACTTACGTCGATGGGCTCTCACTGCGAACAGAACGATGAACTTGGCCGGTTTCACTGCTTCCCCAGACTGGATCGGAAAACTCAAACGGTACCAACAGTTTTTTGTGCTTCGATTTCCTTCAAAAACGAAATTAATATTTTCTAGATATTATGGGATCGTTGACCGGAAAATAACCAAGTTCGTCACCAAGAAATCCATACAAGAAGCGCCTCACGTCAAGGAAAGTGCTGAAGCCTGCGTTGCGCTCGTCAGATCAAGGATCGCAGAGTACGAGTTAGACTGTCTGTGGAATGCGGATCAGTCAAATTGATATGCGATGAGACCAGGAAGAACTTTGGAACCTGCTGGAGTAAAACACGTGGAAGCGATCACCCAGTCGGAGATTTCCATGACACATAGCTACACTGTGATGATGGCGGTCTCGCCGGGCAGGCGTAAGTTTCTTCCTGTTCTTTTCCTAACGCTGAAGGAAGAGAAAGGAGTGTTTGGTCCAATCGTGCCGAGAACGATGTTCAAGGCTGATAACCTGTACGTCACTGCTTCGACATCC
Organism: Ramazzottius varieornatus; assembly: GCA_001949185.1. Classification (NCBI taxonomy): domain Eukaryota; kingdom Metazoa; phylum Tardigrada; class Eutardigrada; order Parachela; family Ramazzottiidae; genus Ramazzottius; species Ramazzottius varieornatus. Next base: position 1,144,151 of record BDGG01000008.1, read on the forward strand.
GGGAAGATGACCAAGAAGCTCTACTTAGAGTGGTCAGAAATAGTTCTTTTCTCTCGTATGGAAGAGTTGTGCATTTTCTTGACCGACTCGTGGAAGACCTTCACCGATCAAGATTCTGTGATTGAACTGAAACCGGAAGAGTTGGGGTACGAAATGCTGGCCATCCCTCCGAAAGTTACCGGTCAAATTCAACCGCTGGATTTGTTATGCTTTAGGATGTACAAAGGGTGCTTCAAGAAGATATCCGACTTTGTCTTTTTGCGCGATTTACCCGTTCAAGTGCATCATCGCGATGTGATTTGAGATTGTACTCTTTGCTGTATCAACAGTTTCAGTCGCCTAGGTTCGAAAATTTGATAGCTGAAGCTTGGCATAAGTCGGGATATACCGACTAACGTTTCATGTATGTTAATCCAGCCAAGTTTATGTTTGATAAGCTGAAAGACAGTTGTCTTCACGAGAACGGCAGAGACATTGTTCTTCTGGTTTGCGGGTGGTGCAAGGCCCGTCTTTGCTTCCATCACTTTTATGACGCTCATCATTTCTGTACTATCTATTTTCTGTAACAAGTTTGTTTACTGATGGGTTTCAGGGTTTGTTTGTTAGGTCTAACGTGGACCTATAAGACATCACGTTTCTACGTTATTGACATAAATTTCTGACGTCACTTCCGAGTCCCTGTAGTTTGTTCCAGGGTCGACGCGGGATTTAGCTCACTGGCTCAGATCCTAGAAGAGACTCTCCTCTCTCGTTCCGCCAGGACAGTTTGACCAAAAAGAGGTGGGGGCAGGCATAATCCCCTCGTCAGTCACATTCCACTCACAAGCTTATCTCCACTGATGTTGTACTTTGCCCTTCACTGGGCAAAATTCAGCAGAGGGGTTCAAACACAAACTTACGAACAAAACCAGCTCCGCAACGACGGCTCGTCCTTAAAAATCCCACGTTAGACCACCTGAAGTGGTTTGACATGGGATAACATGGGGTATCGAGTCGCATGCAAGGTTGTATTACAAAGCTCTGCGGGCATTACGTAATAGCCTCACACTGTATCGGCGGCAACAAGAATTACAAGATGTCCTGGACAGAGTGAAGCACTCCATCTCGTCCATGACTGAAGCGCATTTGACACACCGGGAACGTTGTTTGAACGCACTTCTGCTTCGGAGTATCGACAAGAACAAGCCGTTGGTGGACGGGATGGCAATGATTAAGAGACAGGTTGCGTGTCGGATCCGAGACGCCGAGTACATCATGAATTTTGTGAACGAAGAAAAACCGAGCAGCTCACAGTCCAACACTCCAACTCCTGCACGGAGCCTCTAATGGTGACGCATTATGCTTCTCAATCTGCTATTCTTTCATAGGCAAAGGTAGCTTTCTTCGTTACATGAATGACAAACCAAGAGATTCCTTGGACAAATCTCACAGTCCAACTTCCATTGACTCGGGAATTTGCACCATTGCTAACGAGGAACCAGAAGGTGAGATAAACTGCGCAAACGCTTTCGGTTCCTAACTGTGGTTTTATTTGTTCCGTTTTGTCGGTCCCCTTACATCCAGTTTCCTCTGGTTTTTGTAGATCCGAATGCTCTCGTACCAGAGCTGCACGAGTTGCCTTTCCAGTGACCAGCACATTCCATAAAGGAGCAGATTACGAAGATTCAACAGTCAATCCCGGCTGACCACCGTTCCATCCTTCTTCGGCTCGCCCTTGAAAGACTCGAATATCGATGTGAAGAGGTGATGGACCAATATGAGAACTACCCTGAGTACCTGCAAAGCGCCATCGAGGTGCTGAAAGCGGTAAACTCGCAGGGTGTTGAAAGTTTACTTCGGGGCAAGTATACGAAGCTTCTTCGCGCTCGTAGTCAGTTCGACGTCTGTGGTGTCTTCTCGTTCCTGGAGGACGAAATGTTCCCGCAACACTCAACCTACAATACCATGCTGGAGGAATCCGGCAAGAAGACTGCATCACCAAAAGGTAGGTTGTTTCAGGTTTTGAAATCGTACAGTCAAACGTGATTTTTTTCGACGAAGAAGAATGGTGGCATGCAATGGTCTCTTTCAGTATACCGTAGTAAAGTATTTGCAAAACGAACAGTAATCATTTCAGCAGAGTGGCTGTTGTACTGTATACTCTCCCGAAATTCACGTACGTCACTCTATTCAGAGTGTAAAACTAGACGGTAAGACCCCAATGATTTGAGAGTCAGTGACGTACGTAAATTTCGGGAGAGCATACAGTAGTCTTTACGTTTGGTTTGATTATCATGTATGTAAGGTTTTCCGGGTGAATATCGAGCGAGATGACGTCTTTTTGCTCGGTTTCCTCGACTGTATTTCATTTCGGCATTTCGGAGGCTTACATGTCGGAAGACGATCTACGGTACATAAAGTGGATGACTGCAGCGGCTGACATAAGTGGCTGTGATGCTCTTGGTTGAAAGAGGCAAACCCCTGCTGACACCATGGACGAACGAGGTAGTAGCTGACTTCGTCACACGCTTGGCGTCAGAGGCAAGAAAACTGCCTTGGGTTAACCTGCCAACACCGCTAACCATGGCTGACGAGATCAGCGCAGTTGAAGTGAAATGGATCATAAGCAGCTATAGGTGGAAGGGCTTCGGCATTCCCGCCATGTACGCAATCTGTCAACTAGTTCCTGTTGGCTTCTCCTTGGAGAAGAACTACTCCTGGCTCAACAGTCCGGAAATTAATGAACGCCGCGAGATGTGGTTGGACTCAGGTGATCTCAGTCACAGCAGTTTCTGTGGTGCCATTGTCGATCTTTTGAAGAGGGAAGACTATAAGCCTCTCGCTGCTAACCTCGCTCATTATTTTTGTGACGATATGCTGTTCGTACAGTACTTGTTCGCATAATGTTTGTCGAAACCGCTTGTTGCAATACTTTTTGGTAAGGAATTGAGTTTTTTTATATCTGTCAAAAGAAAACTTCGCGAATACGTGAGGCGAGTGCGATAGACTCGGTTCGAAAAACGGTCGAAACCCGCCAGTATACTAAGGTTCTTGGGTTCTCGGCACCTACTACACGTCAGGACAGAACGACGGTAGTAAACGTTGTTTTTCGGTGTTTTTATCCTTGAACAGTTTGTCTCCTAAGACTTGAACGACGACCTAATCTTTCAACCAACAGTTCCGGGAACCTTCAGTCAGCCACTGCGTCTGGGATGTTGACGAATTCATTATGCAGGCCGCTGAAGACATCGACGCCGTTTCGTCGTAAAAGAGGCCGCGGTTGCCTTGTGATTATTGTTCGTACCCTGAAATTTCATCCTTAAATCTACGGCATGTCGCTTTCCTTTGGCTCGCATGTCAATTATGGTGACGGTAAGCTCGCTGTGCTTCTGAACGAACGCTAGCCGAAAGTATACAGGTCTAACGGTCGTTTTATCCACATCAGAATTGCTTAAGCATCAGTCTGGCGTAGTACTGTATTAATATTATCATTGTCACTTCGTAATTTACAGTAACACCACGATAAAAAGATGGTTGTTCAGGTTGTGCTTGGTCTTCAGAAACTTCGTCCCCAATAACCTCCAATATCACACTTCCTATCACAAAATTTGCAAGGTAATATTCCCGTGTCATCGGCTATCTGACTGAATTCGCATGTAAGGTACGCTCACAAAACGGCTTATCCGACGGTGATTTGACTGTATTGTGTTGAAAGCTTAATATCCGTCCGCGTGTCTGCAGCTCAGCAGCGGGCAACGACAACCTACGTAGTCGAGGAAACTCCGTTCCCGGCCCAATCCAGCTACTTCCTCTTGGTAACTCTATCGCGTTACTTCCTTGTTCACCACGTGCACTTTACAGTCATCATGGCGCCACTTCGTTGGGGATTTATGGGTTCGGGGAAGATCAATAACGATTTCGCAACGGCTATCGACACCTTCTCCAAAAACGAACACAAGGTACACGGTCTGATGGCAACCACTATACACGTGTGTGTCTGTGGCAGGTTTTCCACCCGTACCTCATCGCAACTGACCCAGTTATGCTCCATGATTACAGAAAGTCGCGGTAGCGGCTCGCAAGAAAGCGAGTGCCGAAGCTTTCGCCAAGAAGTTCGATTTCGAAAAATCCTACGACTCGTACGAAAGTTTGGCCCTCGATGCTGATATCGGTAAATAATATATATTCTCCATCCATCTGTTCCTCGTCCAGAATTATACTTCCCGTTGCGCCATATGCAGTAACGTCTATCCGCGGTTTGGTTATCTAGATATTGTCTACATTGGAACTGTCAACCCCAACCACTACGAGCTTTGCGTGCTGTGCATCGAGAATGGGAAACATGTCCTATGCGAGAAGCCCTTGACTCTTCGCTTGGAACACACTCAGAAGCTCATCAAACTAGCCGAAGAAAAAGGCAAGTTTTTTCAAGAGGTAAGTATTAATAGTAATCGAGCTGGGTCGTACGCAGCTGGGGTCCGCCAGCACAGAAACGGGGTATTCTGGTCCGAAGGCTGTCTGGAGCCGATTTTTCCCCATATACGAGCGAGTCCGTCAGGAGCTCAAGGCTGGCTCCTTGGGAGAGATCAACCTCGTAACGGCCATGTTCGGCTTCAACGACCAGCAGACTGCGCGATTGATGCGCAAGGACCTCGGTGGAAGTAGTCTGATGGACATTGGTGGCTACACTATTCAGTTCGCCTTGCAAGTGTACGGACCGGAAATGCCACAAAAGGTCCACGCTGTCGCCATCAAGAATGTCGAGGGTGACTAACCACTTTGCTTGCAACACTAGGTGGCTCTTCTGAGTGATTTTATCTTGCAGGAATCGACATGTCTGTGGCAATCACTCTTCAATGGAAGGGCGGACAGATTGCGCAGTTAACGTCCTCGTTCCTGGCCAAGTTGGACTCTTCTGCTCAAATATGGGGGCAGAGTGGCAGTCTTGAGGTAGATTCCACATGCTGCAATGTGGGAAACTGTATGATGATAATAACACACTGGAGGTGGAATTTGTGGCTTCCAGGTCCACGAGCCATTCTGGTGTCCAGAGGAAATGACACTTAAGGGAAAAACTGAGAAGCATCCCCTGCCGATGGTAAAGCACGATTTAGAGTTCCGTAACGGTCAAGGGATGGTGTACGAGGTTCAGGAAGTGAAGCGCTGTATCGACAACGGCCTCACCGAAAGTCCGCACTTCACGCACAAGGAAACGCTCATCATCGCCCAAATTGCGGATGAAGTTAAGAAGCAAATTGGACTGTCTTTCGAAGAGATTTACTCCGGTGACAAAGAGAAATGGAAAGAATCGGTTTAGGTTACAGTACTACAGCTGATATCCACGACGTACTTCGGATTGACTGACCAGAGCCCTTGTATGGCTTCATATTAAATTTTATGTTTCTGACAAGGATGCATGACTCCACCGGAGTTCCGCTTAGTTCGCTGGGCTGTTTTCTTTGAAAGATCGAACTGTGATCAGAAATTTGAGTTCCTGCATAGTACTGAATGATTATTGTAGTGTTGATTTCCGCGGAACAATATTGTCATTTTGTGCCGCAGTGCGGGCCCTATGGATTGAGTTCTGGACTAATGGCACGTGCGATCCCAGCGGACGTTTCAAGGTGTGACGTGAAGCCGTACGCGCCACAAGGAGCTTTCTAACAGCTTGCGAGGTCTAAGTATACAGTCATCACTTGGAGTTCACGTTGAGAACACATTCCTTCTCGAATTCTAGTTTCATGGGTTTCTTTATACGTGAAGTTCCATGTTGTTGGCTGTGGGAGTCGTTTCGGTTGCTCAAGGAAGATCCACTGGTCAGGGGCCTCCTCGGAATCAGGGAACTCGATTCTGTGCGGTTTTCCGACACCCATCAGACGGCGCACCAAGTGACGTCACCGGAAGTCATATCGCTGATCAATGATCATGAAGGGAAATCAGTTCAATATAGAGATTAAGTTGTCTTTAAGAATTGGGAAGCATAGGGAAGCATGGTGGTTGCCCAACTATCCAAAGTTCTGATCAGCTGCTGCGCTTATGAGTGGCGTTGCAACCCATCTTAGCTACAGTGGGATTTTCATCTGGCGGTGGCAACTTAATGTCTGTAATTTCTCTCCTTTTTCCAGAGTTTCATTTCATCTCCCGGAATTCGGAGCTTCGCTTCACGTTCACCTCACATTCCGCCCTTCAACGCATCTTGCAGCTTTGGTCAAGAACGTTGAGGTCGAGGAGGATCGTGAGCGACTACCTTGATCCTTCATCTGATCATCTGTGTTTACATTTCAGATTGGACCTGTTGTGAGCAGTGTGGCAGCATCCGAAATTTCCCAAATTCTTCGCCGCTTAACTTTCTCGGTGCTGAACCGCTATGGCACCTCTTCGATGGGGATTTATGGGAGCAGGGAAGATCAGTAACGACTTCGCGGCCGCCATCGATACTTTCTCGAAGGATGAACACATGGTTTGTATCGTGCAGTATACAGTAGACAGTGCTTCCGTACGCTACAGAACTGTAGGTTACGGTTACAAACGTAGCTGACGTCTCGGATATATTTACAGAAGGTGGCAGTCGCTGCGCGCGAAAAGCACAACGCGGAAGCTTTCGCCAAGAAGTTCGGCTTTGAGAAATCGTATGACTCGTACGAAAGTCTTGCAAAGGACCCCGATGTCGGTAAGCACTTTCAGTACTCGTACATGCCAATAATGCCATCTTGCTGTTCAGTGCCAACCTGAAGATCCAGCTACCTTGATGATCTTCCAGATATCGTATATATCGGGACCGTCCACCCGAAGCATTATGAATTATGCAAGCTTTGCATCGAGAATAACAAGCATATTCTATGCGAGAAGCCTTTGACTATCCGATTGGAACATACGCAGACGCTCATCAAACTGGCTGAAGCAAAAGGGAAGTTCTTCCAGGAGGTAGGTTGCTGGTTGTGTTGAAGGAGTGAAGGGTAAAAATTTAAATTACCGTGACTGGCGATCATTTCTTTTCAGGCTGTCTGGAGCCGCTTCTTCCCAATTTACGAACGGATCCGCCAGGAAATCAAGGCTGGCTCCTTGGGAGAGATTAACTTGGTGACTGCCGTGTTCGGCTTCAACGATCAGCAAACTTCCCGTTTGATGCGCAAAGACTTGGGCGGAAGTAGCTTGATGGACATTGGTGGCTACACTATCCAGTTCGCCTTGCAAGTGTACGGACCGGAAATGCCGGAAAAGATCCGCGCAGTCGCAATCAAGAACGATTACGGTTAGTTTTAACGTATGACTGTATGGTATTGGGGGTTTTACTCAGTGTATATATCTGGAGATGCGTGTCGAAGTGCTTTTGTGCTTAGATATCGACGTATCGTTGGCTATAATGCTGCAGTGGAAGAATGGGAAGATTGCTCAACTGACCAGCTCTTTTCTGGCTAAGATGGACTCATCAGCGCACATTTGGGGAAGTGATGGCAGTTTGAAGGTACCTTAAGAAGCTTCTGACAAGCCTGACATTAGGCCAGCATAAAAGTTGGTATTTCGTCATGTCTGCTCGGCGAACTTGCTAGTGGTGTGTCGTCCACAATCTGGCTTTGTGTTCAGGTCCACGAGCCTTTTCACTGTCCCGATCAGATGACTCTAAAGGGAAAAGTGGAGAAGCATTCGCTGCCCTCTGTGAAGCATAGCCTCGAGTTCCCGAATGGTCAAGGAATGGTATACGAGGTCCAGGAAGTGAAGCGTTGCATCGACAATGGCCTCACCGAAAGTCCCTACTTCACGCACAAGGAAACGCTCATCATCGCCCAGATCGAGGATGAGATCAAGAAGCAAATTGGACTGTCTTTTGAAGAAATTTATTCTACCGATAAAGAAACATGGATAGAAGCAGTCTGAAAACTTTGCGGCTTTTATGTGGCGTTCTGCTGATGAGTCCTATCTTTCTTTCACTGTATGGTTTCTTGTGATTATTCATTGGTGCTATTTTATAATTTCTTACTCTCGTCGGTTTCGACCCTTAGTAATCGAAATCATGTCAATATGCATATGATGTTCCTGGTCGCTTTTGTTCATTGTACTTTCGCAGTAAGATTTTCGCTGGTGAAAAACAAGAAAGGGTTGTATCCGGAGACGGGGGCATGTGGCCAAAGTGTCGGTCAGTTCCTTCTACAGTAGTATTATTAATATATGTCATACACTGACATACAGGTATGACTGTCACGTAATGTGATGCTATGTGTTCGCGCGTCGTTCGATTACAGTAGCCGATGTCCAGATTCCTTCAGATCTGGTGAACTCTTTGGGTCAACCAGCCAGACTGGAGCCCTTCCACAGCTCCGCCGAACAAGTGCTACCCTAAGTTAATTCGATCGACGGGGCTGTCTGCTTGTGGAGCGTGGAGAAGATTAGAGCTGTTCCAGCTGTCCACCGTCAGTTACCTTCGCGATGAAGAAGCAAAAGCTTGACACCCCACCTCTTCGCTGGGGTTTCATGGGAGCAGGCAAGATCGCCAACGATTTTGCAACAGCGATCGATACATTCTCCAAAAGCGTCCACAGGGTAAGTCTAAATAGCACACCACTCTATGCGTTCAATCCAGTTCTATTAGTAATTACTTTACTTCCGGTCTGTAGAAAGTGGCAGTAGCAACTCGAGAGAAGCAAACTGCTGAAGCATTCGCAAAGAAGTTCGGGTTCGAGAAACCATGCGACTCATATGGGGACTTGGCTAAAGATGGAGACATCGGTTGATAGTTAGCTCATAGTGAATACTGCTATAGCACTACCACATTAACACTAAACTGAACGGTCTTCCAGATATTGTTTACATCGGTACCGTCAACCCAAACCACTACGAACTATGTAAGCTGTGTCTGGAAAACGACAAACATGTCCTGTGCGAGAAGCCTTTGACGCTCCGGTTAGAACATACGGAGAAGCTCATCAAGTTGGCGGAAGAGAAGGGGAAGTTCTTCCAAGAGGTAAACCACCTGTTGAATTCTTCTTAGTACTGTATGAGAATATTCCCTTGGTGCTTCTTACAGGCTGTGTGGAGTCGGTTCTTCCCGGCGTACGAACGACTTCGTGAAGAGCTGGCAAAGGACTCACTTGGATCGATCAAGGCCGTTACTGCATTGTTTGGTATTAACGATCAGGTGACTTCGCGCATCCTGAGGAAGGACCTGGGAGGAGGAAGCTTGATGGATATTGGGGTGTATACCATCCAGTTTGCCATGCAAGTCTACGGACCTTTCGTGCCCGAGAAGGTCCACGCGGTCGCCATCAAGAACGATGAAGGTATGCTTCGTTCTATTTCCAATACGTGCAACATATCTGACGAGAAATTTGTCGAAGGTGTTGACATGTCGGTATCGATGACTTTACAATGGAAAGATGGACAAATAGCTCAACTGTCTTGCTCGAACCTGGCCAAGATGGAATCGTCGGCTGAAGTCTGGGGACAAGCTGGTACTTTGAAGGCAAGAAAATAGCTTCTTGTTCGTGAATGCAGTATACTCATTCGAAACGTCCTGTTCCTGAAGTTGGGCTAATTTGCAGTTACATGAGCCGTTTTGGTGTCCTAATGAGATAGAGATAAACGGAAAGACCGAGAAGCACGCGCTGCCAAAAGTTAGCCATACTCTGGAGTTTGAACACGGTGAAGGAATGGTCTACGAAGTGCAGGAAGTGAAGCGTTGCATCGCCGACGGACTTACCGAAAGTCCGCACTTCACGCACAAAGAGTCTCACATTCTTGCTCAAATCCTGGATGAAGTCAAGAAGCAAATCGGGCTGTCTTTTGAGGAGATCTACTCTGACGATAAGGAAACGTGGAAGGAAGCTGTTTAGAGGCAACGCAAGCCAGTCTTCCATTCTTCTCGATATTTTCTCACCGTCAAAGTCAGAGATTCTCTTTGCGTGTTTTCACCTGCTCAAGTTCGAAATGTTGTGTCATCATTATTGGAACTACGCTTCGGGTGAGATCAAATCAATCACGTTCCGACGGCAGGTTGGGCTGACCTGCGTGGCAAGCCATCCTGAATGGTCATACGGTATCTTATTGAATACTTTCGCGGAATTTCGTCACAACAAAGTACAGTCAACTTTTCGTTTCCGCCATCTTTGTCTTGCGAGATGAAAGAAATGTCCCCCAGGGTCCAGAGTCGGAAACAATGCGCGATGAAGAATTGCTGATGTTGGTGGATCGGCCAGTTTTCAGTTACAATATACAGGTGCGCCTTCTGTTGACATGCCGGCTACTCTTCCCAATTGATAAAGGACCACACGTTCGAGGCACTTCCGCCATGCAGTATTGGAATATCGACATAAAAGCTCAAAGCCGTACGATCACCCTGCATACCTGCATCCATTCTTACAACAAGCGCGAGAGGTCCTGTCAGCGACTGTACAACTCGGTTAAGTATTCACCCTTGTTCTCAAGATGCACCGACTCTCCTGTGTGCTTGCCGTCCTCTTCGGGACTTTCTGGCTCACTGTCGACGGGCAGGTGGCAACCCCGGCAGGTATGTGCAGCGCTACTGACTTCTCAGCGACTTGATCCTGATCCTGAGTCCTGATAATGTTACGGTATTTCTCAGTAAGTCCTGTCATGGCCCCCATGACTGCCCGCTGGCCGAACCAGGCATCCACCTCCTGCGCCTGCTTTGTCGCTCCCTGCAACTGCAACAACGGAGCGTCATCGTCATCTTCATGGCCTTCGGCAAGTGGATCAGGAACCACCGTCAGTGGATCTTTCACCAGCGGTATCGCACGGCCGCTAGTTGCAGGTAGGTGTCTCACTGTCGTCTCGTAAGAGAGAACCTCTACGTAGGCAGCGGTGGGCTACGCCTAAGTGGACTTGTGGACCTTTTAATTTGCGTTGGTGCGGTGCAGTTTTGACCAACCTGTTCTGCTGTCTAGTTGGCAATAATAATATGCCATTTCTGATGCCACAAAGACTTCCTGGATCCACTGGTTGGTCAACTGGGTCTTCAGGCAACGGTGCTGCATGGTCGGCAGTCACAAGTAGGTGCCTCATCATAGCAAACATGGCGATACTGCCCCGCCTGCAGTACGTGTGCCGTCTATTTTACGTTGGCCAACCGATGCCAAGCTACTTGTCCTACTGTGCATGTAGGTAACAACGCAATGTCGATGCCACAAGTACTTCCTGGATCCACTGGATGGTCCGCTGGAAACAGTAAGAGTCCATCATCGTGGACTTCACTGCTACACGTCAAATGTTTCATACTTTCAGTTGGCTAACTGGTTATTCAACAGGTGGTTCTTCCATGCCGGGTTCGATGGGTAGCGGTATGCAGTTTCCCGGCGCCTTCAACAGGATGCCAACTGTAGCCTCAGGGGTTTCCAAGCCTGGATCCTGTCCAGCCACTGCGGATGGTATGGCGTCCATCTGTATAGCAGGGTGCTCGAGGGACTCGGACTGCCCCAACACCCAAAAGTGCTGCACTTCCGGCTGCACCACTCGCTGTGTCGCCCCCACTATGACCATGACGCCCAACAACTTTGCCATGCCGGTGGCCAATGGCGTTTCCTCCAGCTCTTCTTGGAGCCCTGCTGGATCCATGAGCTCCAACATGCAGTGGTCTAATGCGGCTGTGGCGCCACGACCCACCGTCACCTTCCAAGGTTGAATCACCATAAGTTGAGGTTCTGAGGTAATAATAAGCTATTGGAACGCCATAGGTGGCTTTGACTTTTTCTCTACTAGAAGTCGGGTACTGTTCTCTTGACTGTATGTACAAGAACATCCGTTACGTTACGGTACATTACTGTACTTGACCACTCTATGGAACAAGATCGTGATACGTTGAAGACGTTGCATACAGGTTGATTCAGATCAAGCCGACGGACTTTGAGAGGCTATAAAATATTCTGTGATACTTTCTTCGCCTTCAAATCCTGTCCACAAGTAGCCCAAATTCTTATAATTATTTTCCGAAAATCTCATTGAGAGCGCGCGATCGAGTCAAAATTAAGTTTCAAAAACTCCTGAGTACTCGGAAACCGAGGGTGTATTTCGAAGTGGAAATATGGCCAAGTTTGGCTCCTGTTCCACTTTTATCGATCATTTTCAATTGCTTCTTCGGAAGTGATTCAAACGTAATTAAGTCATTTTTATAAATTACCTCAAACATTTGTTGACCGCAAGAAAATAGTACGAGCCAACGCGACAGTCTTTCGCGAGCAGTAAAGAAATTCTGTTGATAAAGGCTAGTTTTTAAAATGGGTAGTTTTCTGTTGGTTATACCAATCAAGCGATTAAAGTTACGACCATAAAACTCATACAAAAATCGCAAGATCTGATGATGGTCTATCGAACGAACTGACGACTGACTTTAACGAGCCAAAAGCAGATTTGATATAGATTTTCAAAATCCGTCGGCTTGATCTGAATCAACCTGTATAATTATCACAGTTTTCATTTCAACCGTTCAAGCATCATGATGCGAGGACCGTACACCAAAGCAGCGTCCACGTCTTCGCTTTTCACCGTAGTTCGAGCAGCGGCATAGGTTACTGCAGGGATTTTCTTCACCGGGACCGCAGATCCTGGCGCTGCAGGAAGGAGATCTTCCTTCAAACATCCACCGCAGATCTGCATACGCCCATCGTAAAGTTCTGAGGCCCTGATGGGACTACTTATACGAAATATGCTAGGTTGTTCGATTGCTCATACAGTACGTACCTCTTGCGTGAATTTCCACTTCGGAAAGAGTAGTGGTAGTGGTGGGCGTAGTTGTGGGAACGGGCGTCGTTGGTCTCACCTTCTTGGGCCGCCGCTGAGCAGCTTGAGCAGGCTTCTGGGACTCGTGTGGTATCTCCGGTTTCTCTATCGCTCGCCGAGGTCCGCTATCTGCTTTTTGGACAACATTAGCACCCCGCGTAAACCACACTAGACCGATCAAACAGATACACGTCACCCAGAAATACTGCATGATCTCAAGATCTTCCGACCTGCATCCACCACAAGCATTCGAACGTCCGACCAAGTTAGGTAACAATAAAAGCAAACCTAAAGATTGGTCTATTGGCATGGTATATGTTAATGTTGATTGGTTTTTATATGTCCCGGAATGTACTACCTTTGTTTCTGCAATTCAAGTTTTTGTTTGAATGAAATTCTGGTGCGATTGGACAGGAAGTGCTTTCAGAAAGTGATTTGGTTCCGCATTTTAAACCGGCTTTCCCGGCATGTAAACATTCTCCCTTCTGGTGTCTGCCCAGTTGACATTTTCGATTCAACATCGAGTTTACTATAATTCACATGTTTTCTTCAGCTTTTTAATTGATATTTCTTTGAGTTACAAAAGCCGGCTGCTGCGGTGAGCACTGGAAAAGCATACGCCATGATTACCTAATAGATTACGTGCTGAGTATCTCAAGTATGTTTACGTTTCCACAGTTCACTTTTGCGGTTGAAGTAATAAGCTGAGATGGCGTTGTCAGATGACGAAAAGCCGGACGGTTCAAAGACATTGGTGTGATATTATGTCAACAAGATTAATATTCTAAATTTCACTTGAGAAATGATAGGCAAGTTCATTGACATTGGCGGTTTTTCACCGCGGCGACGTACGTTTCACAAGAGTAAGTCCCGAAAGGTGATCATAGTTAAGTCCGTCCTCGATGATGACTACCGTCACGGAATAACCATAGGTTGATTCGTTTTTTTATAACTCTATCTGCTCAATTAAGTCATAAAGATATATGAACGCGCGGTGCAAAAACAGTCCACAAAGAAGCGTGTTGTAAAACCACGCCGTGCCGAAGAGGAAAGACTATCAGCGAAGTCGCGTCTTCAAAACATTGTCATTATCGGTCGTAATGATGATCGTGTGGTCACTCGGTTGGATCCGGTAGCTCCCCGCTGTTTCTGTCTCGTCGCACCTTCAACCGTCAACAAAGCAATTTTTTTCTTCTACTACGATCTTCTTTCTCGATTGTCTTTAACTGGAAAAAAATAAAGCGTGAAAACTAGGGCAGGTTACTTAAACCAATTAGCGACTACTTTTCACACAGCCAAGAAATTGTGTTGGATTTGCGGGTAAAAATACTGTTGTGCGTACATGCACACGAACTGTGAATCGATGCGTGAATATTGTGCGGTAGTACCGCAAAAAGTCTCGGACAGTAATTGGAATTTAATCGTGTCAAACCAAATTTGCGGTTCTCCGCAAAGTCAAGACTGCAAGCGAGAGTCACGCGAAAAGTAGGACTTGTGGGTTGATCGCCTGTGGCTTTTACGTAAGCACGAAAATTGAATTTTCATGCTCTACCCGGGCTTTCGATAACGAGACTTCAGACGATTGAGGAGCTCTTGCGCGCCATTAAATGCTTTAAGGCAGACCGAGCAGGACGAACTTTAGGTCGCGTCCTATTGCACGGTACGTAGTTCTCCGTGGTGCTGTCAATCGAGTACGTGTTCGAGACGAAGTGGATCAAGTCGAACACCCATAGCTTAGTCGGCCACCCGGCGACCCATATGGAAACTCCGCAGTAACAGGGGTGTCCGACTTAGAAGCGGGGGTGCAAATCAGACCTTCTGTCGCGCAACCGGTTTGCCACCGTAGTACTCTGGCAAGCAATCGACCAGATGTATCCGTAGTGCCATGCATTGTCTCATCCGTCAAAAAAATATGAGCATCTGTTCTTTGATGATCAATGGGTTCTTTCTCGCGGGTAGTGTGTGCATGTTTGCCGTCTGCTCTGTTTGACCTCCGACCACAATTGTGAGTACGCGCGCCGTTATTCATCATCGCTGGGTTGCTGTTACGACTTTGCAAGGAAACATCATGAACTATATTTCGCAGCCTTTTCGACACCCACTTCATTGTGATTTATCAGATTGGGTTTTATTTTCCTCGGTGCATCTCGTTGACATTGTGAAGGCATGTTGAATGACTTGACGGATATTACAAGAGCTCTACCACTTCCGGATCTGCGGCGACCATCACAGCTAATTTGTTTCTTTCGACACGCACGCCAAGATCAATTTTGGCCGGCTTAACATGGATGCCTTCTATTCTAACGATCCGCAGTTGCGGCACTTTTTCCAGACGGCGACCATTGCCGGAAATGGCCAGCTGGTCCATCCGAAATTCAATCCCTCTTCTTCCAACCAACTCTTACCTTGCACCTGCTCGTCACGACGCCCATTACCACCCTTGTTGGAAGCCAGTGAAGGTATTACCGATCAGGACCATCTGTCGCTGCACAGCTTTTCCGCCGGCCAAACAATACCCATCTCCTGGCATGCCTGGTCATCTTTGTGGAATATCTCCCCACAAGTCGAAAGCAAGAAAGCCATGGCCAGCCAGTGCACTTGTCAGCACTACAACGGTAAGCAAACACGCCAGCTGTCGCCGCTGTTGCTGATGCCATATGCATAAATAACCCATGCCGGCTTAAAAGTCAACAACTTCATACGTTTGTTGGGTCATTTTCTTTTGTTACTGTAACGTCGGTAGACCCGCAAAATCAAACAAGGAAGTTTATCAAAACAGCCCAAGAAATGCAAGTGAAGCATCTCTTTCATTCAACGGCAAAATATTGATGTGTGTATCGTAACAAGGTAGCGCCTTAGAAGAGTTTCTTGAATGTTACGGAAATTCTTCCTGTGTTCGACTTTTGATGCACATGCTTTCGAACGCATTTCCTTGACTTCGCCGGTTTGAGTATAGTTTCGAAGAAGGGAGACAATTGGCAAGGAAGAAATTTGATTAACATGTCAAGTTTATTATACAGCACGGCTAGAATACAAATGATGGCCATCGGCAAAGATCCATATCTAAAGTGCAATTAAGTAACATCGCTTGCAAGCGCGTGTTCTTTGATTTACTTGTTATCATTCGCGCTCATGCCGGTCGGAGTACTTCGTTGTTTGTCGAAGCCGAAATAGAATTAAAATTCCATTAATAACCGAGAGTTATTCGATAAATGACGCAGTAGCTCAGTGGCAGTGTCTTTCGGCACCAGTAAAACAGTATCGTTCGCGTGATGGATACTATTCTCCATTTACTGGCTCGCTTGATGTCTCTTGTGTGTTGACCACCTATCCCTTTTGTTCATTAACCTGTTAAGCCGGTTTGAAAATTTAAAAAAAATTATACTAAAATTGGGACATTACAAATGAGTAGGACATCATCGTTATCTCTGGTGGCGCACGTCTCCATTGTTATCGATCAGATGTGTGCGCCACTTAGTAGAACGACC
Source organism: Ramazzottius varieornatus (assembly GCA_001949185.1). Classification (NCBI taxonomy): domain Eukaryota; kingdom Metazoa; phylum Tardigrada; class Eutardigrada; order Parachela; family Ramazzottiidae; genus Ramazzottius; species Ramazzottius varieornatus. The sequence continues at coordinate 1,160,344 of BDGG01000008.1, forward strand.
ACTTACTGTTTCATTTTTTACTTAACCTCCGAATTTCAAACTGACCTTGAGTAGGAAAGCTGAAGGAAAGTTTTCTTCCAGTGATGAATTTTCAAACATAACAGACCGGGATTGTCACGAAGCGAATCAATAGAAGGTACTTGTTTGTAACGATTTTGTCAAGACGCGCAATTCTTTCCACATGACATAAATTGCTACAAGCACCACAGAAAGAAAAACGATCCCTCACTTTTCCACGAAAAATCGATTAGTATAGATGCAAGACGGGCCAGTTGATGAGGAGCTTCCGCCTTAAGATCGAGTGCTCAATGCCCGATGCTGTGCATACTCTATCCGGAACTTTCGATCGTGGCTCCTTGAGTTTTTGGTTTATCAAGAACCTCACTGTCTCATATTCGGCTTGGCTTGTCATTACGGATCTATCAAGTGCCCAACTCGGCCTTTCCTTTCCCGTTCGATTGTTATTCTAACCGTTTAAACCACTTGAGGAGGATCTATGGAGGGAGTGTACGAGCATATCGTTGATATACTGAGGAACCTGTGGCCTTTCGAAAGTAAGTTAATACCATAGTGTTATGTGCGCCTGACTGGAGACCGATTGCAGGTCGTGCAGTGATAATTATTTAGGCTTTTACGGTGCAGTCAAGGCGAAGCCCATATCGTTAACCTTGCGCACCCTGCCCATTATTCCGATTTTACAAAAACATTACGGTTCCACTCGAGTGCTCAAGAACACTGCTCCTCCATCTGCTACATGCTCACCTATCGATTTGTTACATTTGTACTTCCATTGAAACCAGGACGGAAGGCGCGCTGCTCAGCAGGAGGCACATACCTCTCTTTGTTGTGTGGCTGTATCAGGTGCTGCGCTGATTCTTTTCTCCGGTTGTTCATGCGCCGTCTGTGGCATGAATGAATAATATTCAACTGAGTCTGAATTGAGGTTGAAAGCTTCCGACATTCCACTTCCGGAATCCCTTTGCTAGATTTTAGCTCAAATTATTGTGTGAGAAACCCGACCACGCTCGATCGATAGGTTACGATCAGGAGGCACGACCTTACACTCACCCACGTCAAGAGGCGCACGAGGATATCTGGTCGGAAAGTACTCGGCCCGATCAGCTGGCAGACTCTTTTCTCTTGAACCCTTCTGCTCCCCATTTTTGCATGCCAAAGCGTTTAGAATCAACCAGGCAGAACGGGTTCCCCATTTTGAAGCATGAGCAAGATTAACTTCCTGGTTCGTGACCGTAAGAGATCAGAGATCAGCATGCGCCGAGCAAAGCGGGTGTGGTTCATCGTGTGATCGCTTCCAGTTGCTGGCTTGCCTTCTTCGGGCGGAATTCGAGAAGGGACAGGCTGGTTCGGCGCCAATTGAAGAGGGAGATTTATGGGCGATAACGAAGGCTGTTGGAAGAAGATTAGGCGCTAGTTGAAGATTAGAGCGGCGAGAGGAACGCGTGCCACAGGTGCTTCTTTGCATTGACTATATAAACGTTAACGATCCCCTTTAGGTCCGAATTTGTCTGACCACTTGTTCTTGCATCTGCTCCTTTATGTGCTCCAAAGTCCAAACCGTTCTGGTCTCCGAATTCTGCCCGCCGTTGGTCACAGAAAGTTTGTTCATGCAAAACTAAAAGCTTCTGAGAGCTTTGGTCAATGTCGTTCTGCTGCCGCACCGTCAACTTCAGCCTGCTAGCTTTCGTTCCATCTGGAATATCTTTGGAAGAATACCTGCTCCAAGGAGAAACTTGTTACGCTGTATCACATAACTTATTGCGCGGATTTGAGAGTGCATGGTAAGTGGTGCGACCTTCCCCGAGATTGGGTTGTTTTCATCCATATTTTACGCGTAGGGTATAAGCCACGTTCGACTTCTGAACTTCCTGGCTTCTGATGGCATGCTGGATGACAGAGAACTGTTTTCTGGAATAAAAAAATAGGTTGAAATGTTGCAGTGTGGTGGTCTTTCATCTCTAAAGTTCTTTGTTTGTTTTACGCGCTGGCCCGAGCTCTAGGCTGGTCCTTGAGGGAAGGTAGATGTCGCGCGTGCTGCCGCACAAGGCGCTCTTGACTTTGAGAGTGAAGATCGTCTTTACGATCGAAGAATACTTTGGTCTTACGTTTGATGTTCGCACTTCGGATCCAAGATCACGCCGTAATTGAGTCAGTACACGACGGCCTCATGACATGATTCAGCGTATCATCTCGTTTGTTAAATCTTGTACTTGACCGTTATCTGATACGAAGAAGAATACTCGCTTTAACGACCTTGGACATTTATCTCTGTTACGGAAGAATGGCCAACGAGATTGCACCAGAAGATTCACCGCACATCCAATATTGACTCGCACATCCACTCCACCCTCACTTTCGTGCGAGAAGAGCGAGCAAACGTTGTGACTTATTAATAAATTCGAAATTCCTGTTGTGCTCCCTCCGTTGTCCTTTTCATGCAGCGCGAGCACAGACGGAAAGGTGGCGCCACCACAAAACATTAGAGCGTGATGGCTGTTTTCATTAACGTTTTCAACAGCGTCAGCTCAAAGCTGCGAAATTTTTCATTCAGGATCAGTTTTGAAGAATAGCATGGAGGGAGAACAAATGAGTTGGTATCCGATCGTGAAAATGGATACACTGCAAGCATTAGTCCAGGCTACATTAGCAGCCGGAAGTGAGATTCCCAAGTGCTCCTAAATAGCCCGTTTAACCACTTTCATTGCGAGAACGACTGTGTTACGCTGAAACTGTAGAGTGTATAGACTATCATTACAGCCAATGAGAAAACAAGTATAACGATTAGAACTTTTATCAGACGATCCTATTCGAACTTTCTCCGGAATAAATCGAATTACCCGATCCCTGTCCATTTCTGTGGAACAGGAAACTTATTACTTATCGCTCAAATGCGGATTAGTTCTCCGAGGTCCCTGGTTGATGATTAATGATCCCCAAATCAGATCTGCAGCGGCACTCAACTGACTCATCGTTGGGACACACTATTTACCCAGGCAATGACTCTTCCGCGGTATACTTTGACATGGCAGTTGGCCTATTTCGTCGTCTGTCCCAGCTCCACTGTAAATTCATGTTGTCCGGGGAGATTCATGTCATGACGATGGGTTAGACCGTTAGACGATGTGCAAAAGGATACCCCAGCTGTCACTTCTCATTTGACTCGATGAAGGAAATTGTTTTTAAACTTCCTGCGCATTGCCTCGTCCTAACTGTCTATTTTCGCACTCGGGTGCCTTCGAGCGCTATAGGGCCGTGTTTTTATTGCATCAGGGAAACCCTGCTGGAACATCCCGAACAGTCTTCTCAATGCATGACAAGAAGTCATTCGCTTTTTGATCGTTCTTCACATATGTAGAGCGACGTGTTCCGGTGGTGTGTTTTCTAACCGTTCTGTTGTCAGCATTTACCGCAAACATGTTGTCGAATTGCTTCTCGAATGGCTCGTGTGCGAGCTCCTCGTCGTCGTCGCGACCTCTATCGGCGGACCTGACGTGCTGTGCGGAGAACCAGACAACACCGAACGGTACGTGGACCGTAGTTCTTCTACGTAGATCTTGGTTAAGCAGATTATAGGGACCTGATTGAATCAGTCCAGGCGGTGGACCATTCGATTGGTGTGTTGAAGAGAAACGCAGAAGCATTTGGGACGTGGGCAAACGAAGTGAACCACATCGTTTTCCCAACTGGCGCACTGAACCAGCCGATAACAATGAAAATGTGCGCCACCTGAGATGCCAGTCTGGTGCAGATCATTTGCCCATGTTTATTCCTGTAGACGGTTTTTACGTGCTTTTCTAGTCTCTCGCTAAGTCTTGTGCGTCAAGCAAGCAGGGTGACGGTTCGGTCGGCGGTATTTGAAGCACATGTAGGAATATTTTGTTTGCAGATTTTGATGTATTGTTCAAAGCAGAGTGTAGTCATGTGCATCTCATGAAAATGGGTCCGGGAAGCACATTCTAAATTTATGGATGAGGTCAACGCCTGCATGTGAGCAGAGATGCGTGGGGCGCGTGCCTCGACTAAATTAGATGAGGCATCTTTTGAGCGCGGCGATCGGCAAGCTTTTTCCAGTTGATCGTGCGACGGAGATCTGAACGGGAGAGTGGACATGACAGGCAAACTTACACACTGTGTATCAAAGACGGAAAAAAGACGACACAATGCCCGACATCACGCAAAATACTATCGAGCGTTCGTTTTGCATGCTCGACCTGCCATCCAATTATTCTGCCGTTTTTCAACCGTCTAACATAAAAAAGCTCCTTACAAATCGTGCATTGGACGGGCGAGAACCATTATACTTGATCGCTGAACCTTCTCATATTCAATACTAGCGCTCCTTTATCTGAATATGTCGGTTCGAGGTGTACTACGTTAGTAGAGGACGTATCTAGTGAAACGTGATGGACTTCCGGTACGATGGTGCGATAAACTAATTAACATGAATTCAGTAGACGTTTATTTTTAGCTGTTAGAAACTGCAACGAGAATTCACAGATATGCGCCAGTTTCCAAAAATGATGGAACAGGGGAAATTATACACAAAATGAACGGAGGCCTAATTGCGCAAGGGTTACTCGAGGAAGATGTAAAGCAGTCTCTTGACCGGATTTTATCGCTTCAAGTGGCGCACGAAGATTACCAGTAACAGGGCCGGCGCACCCTGAAGATCCTCTTTCCGTTTCGAGTATTGTTTCCGTTCTATCCGCTGTAATACTTCCTTTGCCTTGTAGCAACTTTGCCAGATCCAGCACAATAGAGTAGATGAATGTAGCGTCGGCAAACAACGCCTTCGAAATTCTTCTTCAGACTTTCCGAAGGGTTCGTGAGGATCTTCGGCCCACGCAAGAACAACAAACACTTCAAGGGTATACGTTCGCACGTTAGCAATGCACTTGGCCGGCTTCCGTCCCACACTGAGTTCTGCGCGGATAACACAGTACGAAGGGAAAGTCGAGGGAAACAGTGTCAAGCTGTCGCGGAAAGTGGAGGAACCGATCATTCAGACCAAGTTGCCCCCGACATTGGTCCTTCCTCTTCCGCCGCCTCGTTCATCTCCGCGACCGGAAAGATTTGTCAAACTGTCACGGGTCATTTCCAGCTGGGACAAAAAACGAGGGGTGCACAAACGTAATTATGCGATGGCAGTGATGGCAGCGGTGGGTGACAGGCCGGAAGCGTCGCTGTGTTGTGGTCGACGCCTGTGTGCTTTCTTATATCAAACACGACCAGCGAACTATTGCGTGGTTGCGCGTTGGCGTGTTTCATTAACATCGAACGGGTATCGAAATTCCCCTCGGGACTTTAAACTTGCACTCTACAATCTGTACTGCGACTCCTTTCTCCTCAGCGGGGAATCGCTCGACCGTATCTTCCCGGAGCTTAACTCTGCGTGTGTGTGTGTACAGTACGTTTTTCTGGTCTGTACCGTGCGCTGTATGGAAGCGCCCTCTCAAAATGAAACTTTCCTGTGAATGGCCGACTAACAAGTGCAGAAATTAGAGTAGCCGGTTATTTGCAGAAACTGATGACGACTACACCTTTTCCGTTGCTTGCTCAAGTACTAGAGACCAAGGCCTGCCATTTCAAGCCTGCTAGCTCATTCACGAGCTGTCTTAAAGACCCAACCAATTGCATCACACTTTACACGTTACTGACATTATTGGTTCACATTAGCTCCTTGGATCTGTTGTCATTTTTCTCTGATATGCGGGCGCAAGCTGGGTCATTTCATCACAAGAGTTCTCCGCTCTATTCCTGCTTATCCCATAGAAGACTTTCCTGTACGCTGTACAAGTCTTCGTTGGACTTTTCATTGGCCACGTTGCGTCTTCCAGCTTGGCTTGTTCAGGAGCCTATTTTCCGGACTTTTGTGGAAGAACTGGGTTAATTACTTGTGAAAGGGGATATCATTCGTTCGTCTTTTGGCTAGTTCAAGAAGTTTACGGAATTTCTCCAAGCGAAGGAAGACGTCAGCTTGACTTGGAAAGTGTGCTGGAGCGACCACATCTTTGCCTATTCATAGACTGCCGGCTTGTGCAATATCTAACAGCGCGGTGACCTCTGACCGCAGCACCAGGCGGGGAATCTGTATGGGAGTGATTTGCTCTCGTTGTTTGCTAGAGAGCGCCTATTATTTATTCGATAGAGAGATGAAGAGTTTGTCAATGCACAGTTACGTCCATTCGGATGAGACTGATGCGAACTATAGAGCTGCAGTCGATGATCAGTAGCTGGTTGTCCAGTTACGACACATTGCATCGCTGTTCGTGCGGAGAATTAGAAAGTCAAGCATCGGTTTGCAATGCTTGGTTGTGTACTCTGTGATATTGCAAGCTGAAGCTCTGATGTTTGAGGAGTTACCACTCTCTGTTTTCGATCGGAAAGAGTATTGCTACTGATATCGCTCCATTACGTTTCTGGTCCAAGTGGCGCATATTGGATTTCATTTCAACCATCGCCCGAAGCGTTGAACGGGAGGGAAAAGCTGATATAAACCATGATGGAGGTATTCAAATATCGATCGTGGAACCGAAAGACACGCACAGGTAAAAGCATGTAACGTGCCGTTGGTTGCCCAATGAAACACATAGGTGATATTCGTTACGCTGTGATGGATATTTGGGCGCGTGCGATTAACCGATGACGAGGTTTCTCTTCGGCTTTCTTCCGTGTTGGAAAAACCTGTCAAAGATATGTAGTTAAAAAACCCGATGTTCGCAAAAGAGATTGATTAGTGTGTCAAAAGCATGTCCGTATCACTTGTAAAGCCATAAAAGAGAAGCTGGTATAGCGGAAGGAGCTTCCGTTGTCGTTTTTACGAGCGTGTTGTGATTACAACGCCGGTTGTAATTGTATTGTACGAGGTTGAAAAAATATCCTCGTGTGCGCTAACGGCCATTCTGGGTCTTGTTTGGATGATTATGCGTCTGCCAATGACCATGATGTATCGGTCCAGAATCAACAGTGGACTGAATGTGGCGAATGTATTTTGTAATGCGGGCAATGTTGTCCCCGTTTGGCAGGCGCGATTGTTTAACCTATAAACTCGAACATGCAAATATTCCTCAACGACTTCGGGTTACCGAACGTCCATCCGAAATCTAAAAAGTTCTCAGAATGACACTGCAAAAACATCTCTGTAAAATTATTTCCCACTTGGGTATTTGCCAAATTGCCATGAATGCACAAACTCGCAAGAAACCACCCAACAAAAAATTCACATAAAAAATCGTCAAGGTCGCTGTGGTATAACAGCTACATTAAAACATCGGGTCACCGTGTAAGCATCTGCAAAAAAGATACTGAGAAGGATTTCAGGTGGATGAGCAAATAATCGCAATATAGCACAATAATATGTGGACTCTTGTGATGGCAAGTACGCGTACTTCCGTCATTAACAGACCGCAACAGGATCTCAAGGGTAACGCTTGATTGATGAAGATGCGCTGGTAAGAGAAGAAAAAGGGCCATCATGCCGGCTGATATGCCTCCAAAGTGCCTGCGGTAGCCAGAGTGTGAGAAGTGAGAATTCTCAAGATGGGTGTGTTACCCGACTGATCGAGCTCTCATCCATCAGAATTCATGCGTGTATCCCTCAAGCCGGACATTGTACAACTTCTGAAGAGGCTTGCTTTCGATACATACCGAAGAAGAAGCGAAAGTAGACGGAACAAGCTACCGAAGCCTCATTGATATGCAGGACGGAATAAAAGTGAAAAAATTTACGATTTCTCCAACGGCGTCATAAACACATCGTTTCGGCAGAGCGGAGATAGCTTTATATGTTTGCCGTATCCGGAACTGACCGGTAGCTGGACCACTTCCTATGTGTAACCTAAGCCCACCGTGTACAGTTCTATGGCATATTTGATGTATAGAGCAGGTGCAGGTCGTCATATTTCCCTGTCAGAATCTTTCGTCAGTGTCATGATGGAATATTCGGGATTTTTCTGAATTTCCCAAGATTATTATTTGGGCATGGTTACAGTATATAGGAAATATTTTTGTTGGTTTCCGAATGTGGACTGTTGTTGATCATATCGAACTGCAGTGTTATTACAACGTGTCGTCTTTCACGTAATCGGATTATCTGAATGAAAATGGCTAAAACATTGGGTTTTGGTTATGGTAAGACTGTGGTCGTTGGCAAAAATCCGGATGATCAGCAGAAACAGCAACGACGAGCAGTGAGCTTTTCCTGCCGACGGAAACCCCAAACCCGCCTACCATTACAAGCTTCGTCTAGTTCGCCATATGTGCCAGAGTGTGTCTGCGATTATGCAAAGCATGTCCCGCGGTCCAGCGGTATTGAAAAGTCGGTCAAGAAGACGCTGGAATATGCATATGAAGAGACCTTTTTCTGGAGGATCGGTAAGTCGATTATGAAAGAAGAAGTTTTCCCGTGCAATCTATTTAGAAAGTAGGTCGAATGTCAACAGGGCTTTTAGCTCCAATCTTTGCTTAGTACTCCTCCATGGAAGGATACGTCGGTGATTGTGTTGACTTGCTTTGAAATCCCAAGCACGCCAGGTTCGCGCTTGACAAAGCTGGAAAAAGATGTTTATTGCATGGTTTCGAGTACTATGAGCTCGTTGCAGCATGGCTGATGAGGGCTCTACGCCTTGGTAAACATGCAGACCACGTTGCACAGTTGACTACGAGAATCTCTCTGCTACGAGGTCTCCGTCAAGTTCTAAGCAGATTTGCTTGCCGGCTGTGATTTCTCAAGTATCGGATATCGAGGCTTTTCCAGTGACTAAGCTCATTAACTGTGAAATCAACTGCATTGTAAGGTAAAGAACTAGAACATCCTTTTCTTAACTTTAATTATCAGTTGACCTGAAAACCGACCCGTAGTTAACGACATGGAATATTAGAAAGTATTTTAAGAATTTAGAAATTTTTGGGCTAGATTTTCCATGTGTATATTTGCATGCTGCTCAACTTTGTCCGTTCTTCCATTTGCTTTTGGTCGACGTGGCGTTCAGCGAGGAATGAATGACTTGTTTATGCTGTGCCTATGTCATTGATAACGGAAGCTATGTTTAATCAATTAAAAATGTCCGTAAGAAGAGGGGCTAGTTCGAACTTGGTGGACAGCCGTACCCGCAGTTCCGTTCCCACGCATTGAATCACACCAAGTCAAACTGTGCATCATTTACGGGTGAACGGAAGCGCCTATTCTATAGACTATGGTTATGGATATGCAAAGCTGTGTTGACTAACCTGTCGCTCGTATTCGCTTGTTTGTCCCATGATATTTTCATCACAACGAAACCATAGGACTGTATACAGTCAACAGGTCTGCCTCAAGTCTAACTTGGTTTGCAGTGGGTGATTATTATTGATAACTTTCGACGTGTTTTGTCCGCGACCGCAATTGAGGAATTATTTTCGCGCGACTGAGCGGACCAACGCCGCATTTTATTGCTCTGTCAGTCTATCTCAATAAGGTAGAAATCCATTTTGTCTGATAAGAAACTGACGTACTTAAGAACGAAAAAGAAATCTTATTGATCAGAATTCGGACACTTCATTATTCATTGAGAAAATATCGAGTGAAGGTGGCGCCACCATCAACAGTGTTTTTGGGGCGTGGTCGTCCCAACTTGGCCGGACCACCTTCGAGGAAATATGGAAATCGAATATTTTCACAGATAAGATTTGGACATTACCATCTGCACCTCATTAATCCCAACTCGATAATGAAATCTATTGATCTCGAGGAGGAACGGAGGAAGCTGCAAGTTCGAATGGCCGCACGCCAGTCTGGGTAAATTCATGTGCCAGACGTCCGACGAGCAAAAGAAAGTCGATGTTGGTGGTCAAACTTGTCCTCAAAGCTCCATAAAAGCTTCTAATAACACCTTTGCCTTTCTTTCACGCTCTTCCTCGTCTGGAAAAATGGATGAATAGGGGAAAGTTTCCGTGTGGTCAGTTACTTTCTTGCAAACTGTCCAGCAGTACAATGTTTAGCTCGGCATTCAAGAATGAAAAATGTCTCTTCGGGAATGATATCGTTTATCAGTTCGGCTGAAGCTCTATGCAGCTCATCAGCTATTGACCACTTGGAAAATGCATTTTGAAAAGAGGCCATGCTGTTGGTCATTTGATGACTTTAAAGTGTAAACCATTTGGTCGCTGATGGACAGCTTCGCGAGGCTTTTGAACACATCAGCGATGCCATTTGATGCTAGTTATTTCAATTGATGTATTGATATGAATATCCGGCATCTGCTTATACTCCAGCACGATTTTTGAACATGGTCAAATGACCACTTCGACTGCCCATAGCAAAGTCACGACCTGCAGCAATAGGCTGGACTTTCAACTTTAGGGGATTTATTCAAACAACTCTGCTAATTTCTCCTCTAAAGCCGCTCTTATCCGTTGTTTACGCATGGATTTGGCTAAAGGGTGCCCCATATTTACTGGTCATTTCCTTTCTGTATCTCTTTAACACAAGATAAGTTTTTCGGATATTACACCCTTCACATGGGACGTCGGCAAATGAAATCATCCGCGTAGTTTGCCCAAGTAGCGCAAGTCACTATTGTAACTTGCCAAGAGCTTGCGCCACTTCGGAAACTATCCCTATAGATTCATTTGCCGACGTCCCATATTGTCGTACTTTCACGTATGGGTCCCCCCTAACTGGAAACTTATGCTTTCTCCTTCACGAAAGAAAGATTGTGGGGTAAGCGGATCATAATATCTCAAGATTGTTTACAGTCGGAAGGCAAGTTTAAAGTAGCCGCAGCTCCGAAGAAAGCCCTTTTTATGTTCAGTCGTAAAGCGTGCCTTCCAGCCAGACGTAAACCACATTCTCAGGCCTTCAAGTTGCCCAGCCCAGACTTTGCAAAGCCTCTTATGATCTTTGAGAGATTCGCTTTTATAGACTCCATAAAGCTTCTTGATCCTTCTGTATATGGCATCTTTTGTCACAGCTTGGCCTTGAGTCCCGGCAGAAGTCAGTCACGAACGTTCAACCGTACCTACATCTTCCGTGCGCGATTCCGACCACTCCGAAAAGCCTTACACCAATGAAAGAAATGATAGGCAGCAGGTTCGACTCTTTCCAGCGAGAGATTGAGAGAGAAGAAAAGTCGACAGTAGCGAACAATGAAGAGCAGTTGTTGTTCTGCGCACCTTGGGGTAATCAAGGCTTCACGTCAGAAATTATTAAGCCTCGTGAGAGGGCGTGGTCGAAGCGCGGTATTTAATCATAATCCGCCGTTGCATGCTGGCAACATGTTGTTCGTGCTTTTCTTCTCTCCTCTCTATGATTTATGAATACAGGAAGAAGTACCGGGTTGGAGCATTGGTCAGAGTGGAGATAACAGACGGCTTTCCGCTGTTTATATTCATGGCCGATCTTCTTGCACCCTTCGGTAATGAATATTTCCGCCCTAGCCTGAGTCCACTGCAATATTGACCATCTGCCGCGCATCTTGAATTTCTTCCTTGGCCTCTTTGACCAGTGGGCAGTTCCACGGCTTGTACCGAACGTCATAAACCCCGCCTACCAACACCTACCTGTCTCTCTTTTGCATCGGGACATAATGATAGAGATCAAGGCATCTTTCGGGCTTTGTCAGTTTCGTTGTTCATCTGTCGCGTATTCGTATGCAAAGATATATCGTCCTGGTTGAAATATTGCTAAAATACTCCACTGACTTTCCCGCAAGTGTCCGGTTCACCTTGACATTGCTTCGTGGCGCTATATTGACAATTAATGTGGTGGCATCGATGAAAGTCCTCGAGCTCTGAACTGTCGGTAAGATACCTGTGTGATGGGGTATTTGACGCCTGTCACGGCCACGACCTTCCGCTGGTGTTGATTAATGCGCCACGGAGTATTTTGTCATCGCTTCATGCACATCTTTCAGAGTATATTTCCGACGTGTTGTTGCTGCGGTTTTTGACTTAGAGAGCGCTAACTTTATGCGGCGTCAACCTGACAGCGTCAAAAAAGGATTACCGACATATCTCTTTCGCTCTCGGCTTCTATGACCCGACAACATGCGTATTCTTGGATCCGAAAGATTCGATAGTATGAATGTATTATTGCTTGGTACGTAGAACGGTACTTTGACCGGGAAAACGAGTCGAATCAATATTACGCAGAATTTAATACCGTCATTAGAATTTGCTCTTCTACCGGGTTGTAACTCAAGCTTATCTCGCCGATGCCACTGCATTCCTTGATAAGTCAGTCCACTGTGTAATTTTTATGGTCTCAATGTGGTTGTGATATCGGTGCCAAGCCCCTTTTTCCAACCGAAAGAACCGCATCAGAAAATTTTGTATTGCAAGAATGCTGAAAAAACTGTTTGACCCAGTTCGACGAGGTTAACAGGTTTTTTGTCCAAGATTGATGGCATTATGCGGAATATATCAATTTTAGAACTGATATTTTGTCAACGGAACGAGCGGATGTATTCTCATGCAAATGGATTTTTCATTGTTCAGAGATCCTGCGAGCTTGAAGAAGTACAAGTGCGCAGCAGTGTCAAGTTCTAAGTCAGCTGGAAACCTTCTGCAGCTAATCTCGACCAGCCTGTACAAGATAGACGGTATATTACAAAATTTAAAATTCAATATCCGCTCAATGAATTCTTAACTTGCATTAAAGGTGTTTTCCAAGCTTGGATTTTCAATTATTTGTGCATATTTTCGTGCTGGACTGAAAACTATGCCGACTGTCACGATTCTTGCTGCTGTGCGCATGTGCATGGTCTACTTTTCAGTTCTGGGTTTCTCAAATTTCTGACAGCTGTTAACGGGTCGTGCTAATGAAAGTTTTGGAAAATCGATATGGCGGAGGGAAATCCGACACAGTGTCTCCCGAGGATTACTATCCAAATCATGTTTGCCCACCTTGTGAAACCGGCTTGCAAGCACGTGCAGCGCCTTTTGAGATGGTGTTGGACGATTGTGCAACTTGTAGTAGCCCCGATTTCTGCCGGGCCAACACCTAGAACGCAACTTTATTAATCAACAGTAGATAGCATTGTGTGACTTGCTTCGTTTACCTTTCTTATCAGCGACCACAAGGTGCAACACACTTTTGTCAGTGTGGACTATCTTACCGTGGCAGTACGACAAGGATGTCGTGTGGCCAGAACCAACCGGTTTTTTCATCTTGATTCCTCCCGTTATTGCATTCTGCAGTCGACTTTTGTTCGGTAATTGGTCTGTAGGTCGTCGTAGTTGGAATCATGAGCGGAAACGGGAAAGAGATTTGAATCGTTAATTCGAACGGGTGACGCATTGCACTTCCGGCATTTGGCAGAGTGGGGCAAAGTTAGGGTAATTATTACCTTCTAAGCTTGTCTGCTGCGCTTTATAAGCGCTTGTTTCTGGCCATATGCACATTAAGTGCACTATTGAGCTTTTGTGGGGCTCAACAATGCAGTAAGTGACAGGAGGAATATGATCACCATCGCCCTGACTAGACTTTTGTAGCAGGTGTAAATTCAGCAGCAGCTTGTTTCCAGCGACAGCTGTTGATTTGGTGTCGAGATTCTGGTGATATCGCTTTCTCAAGCATCCTCAACCTTGTAGCCGTTTCTTATGTCCGATCCGGTGTTCACCGGATCGGACATAAGAAAGGACAGTGAGCGGACAGTGGTCAGTTCACGGTTTTCTGAATTTGATATGAGTGACGTCATAATTGGACAGTTGATTGACCCAGTTTCAAAACTGAAAGTGCGATAATTCATGTTGTGGGATTTTTGGGAGAATTATTTTGATTGACAGATCGCTAAGTCTTTACGTTCGTAGGACAAATTACTAACGGCTTGTGTCTTGTCATTGCAGATTCCAATTATGATCGTCTTAGTGCCTCAGGGACGTTGAAGAGTCTGCGGCGCAACTCACCATCTGTCAGCCGTCTTGAGCGTACGATGCCGGAGAATTCTAGTTCGCAGCACTTGAGTGCTTCGTCGCGCATCGCCAGTTTCTTTACTAAACGCTCATTCCGAGCGCCGAACCCACTAAAGCGGACGAAGAGTGTTACCAAGCTTGATCGCAAGTCCATTAACGGACTGGACCATACGGATCTACAAGACACGGCCACTAACGCATCACGAAAGAATCTTCTTGCTCCTTACCCAGCTGCCTCGCGCGTCTGCCGCTCACATGAGTCCATCATTGCTGCCTGCCGCCAAGCTGATACCCCCAGGATGTCCGACGGAAGTATCCCTGTAAATATTACCCGCTATGTCGGCGTGGATAACGACTGGAAGTACTACGATTTTATGCGGAACGAGGATAAAGAAAACTGTGGATCAACAAAGTAAGTTTTGCTTCGACAATCAGCAATCAATATTTTTGAGAAATTCGCGATGTCGTTGACTGGTTTATTGGCCATGCCGTACGCGTTACTTTTATCTGCTTGGCTGCATCCCGTTTCTATTGCCACAGGCTACAGCCTGCCACGTTATCAGCCGAAATTGAATGGGATCTTCTTGAAGCATAAAACTCGACTGGGTCGCGAGAAGCCCTGCTGGTTTTTCTGTGAGAACTCGTATTCATAGCCCTTCCTATTCTCGTAACTGATTGTTATGTTTCCATAATTGCAGCACGAACGCCCCACGCTTCGTGTATCCGGACCAAAGCGTCGTATCTCCTAAACGGACGGACCACCTCCTCAAGATTTGGTTACAAGAAGCCAAAGGTTTACCTGCCAAGAAACGGTGAGTCTCCCCATCAACTATCGATCGCGCAACCTTAATGGAATACTGCTAGCTAATTCAGGCCCGGTAGCTGTGAAATGATGTGAATGCACCCTAATGTCTGTATTAATTACCGATCCATCAGGTATTACTGCGAGATTTTCCTCGATCAAACGCTATATGCCAGGACGTCAGTCAAGGTAAAGCAAGAACTCTGCTTCTGGGGCGAACAGTTCGAGTTTGCCAAACTTCCGGCCATTCAAACCCTCGAGGTAAATTGAAACATTCACTGAGATTATTTGACAGAAATTGTAGGTCTGACGAAGGGAGTGGCATACAAACTTCACTCGTATTTCACATACCTGCATACACCTTGTCACCGTATGTGAAGTGGTTTATGCATGCATGTGAGTGAAGTGCGTGTACCTGCATACAATGCTCTTTGCAATTTAGCATCATGAAGCGTATGCTGGTCGAGCCTTCGTTCTCCAAGCCTACTAGACGATACTCTTTTTCAGTTTTGACATTGAAGCTACAATTTTAGGATCGTTGGATGTTTTTCAGGTGCATTTATACCGGGAAGTCGACAGTAAGAAACGCAAGAAGGAAAAGCAGCAACTGATTGGCAAAGTCATAGCTCCCATCGGCGCAGTCAGCGGTGGAGCCGTCACGGAGCGATGGTAAGCCAAATTGTAACTATTCCCAACCTGTCTGAGGGGATGTTCCCTGCTGGGTAACCAGTGTCTATACACCGATGTAACTGATTAATATTCAGGTATCCTGTTATCTTGGAAAGAAATTCTGGCGTCAAGAGCGACGATGCTGCAATCCGCATCAAAGCCAGACATCAAGTTATCAATATTCTCCCGCTGGAAAAGTACAGCGATCTGGTCGAGTACCTCAAACTTAACTACGCACAGTTATGTCGGTTCTTGGAGCCGCGAGTCGGCATCAAAGCCAAGGAAGAACTCGCGACGACCATGGTGCATATCATGCACAAACTGGGCCTTTCCAGCGTTTTCCTGGTGGACGTCGTTATGGTACGCAAACCTTCTTTCACCACAAAATCAACAGCAAAATTCATCACACCATGCTCGAACTTTCTTTTCCCAGAAGAGAAGGTTAGGAGGCCGGCATACGGTCTCGGAATATTCGCCTTCTCAAGTGGCGCAGTGTTCTTTGTTACTGGCTGGAAGTCTGCGCCACTTGATACTTCGTTCATCCCCACACTGTTTGCTGGCCTCCCACTTCAGCTTATTTTTTGGTTTTTATTCTCTGTAGTGCTCGAATATTGTGTTGAGTATCGCGAATACTTTGCTGTATATTTTCTAAATTACTTCGAGTTTTATGGTGATGTGAGAAGTTGATTATGTATCAAGGACGAAGAATGTCAGCTTTTACGAGGCTGTTGGACGAGATTGATGATGTTCTTTTCTATTCATTGCAGGAGGAGTTGAACGTGCTCGATGACTACCATCTGACGTTCCGCGGTAACTCGTTAGCCACAAAGTCAATGGAAGCCTTTCTAAAATTGGCTGGTAATCACTACTTGAACGAGGCGCTGGGTGACTTAATTCGCGCCTTGATGGAAGCCGAGGAAGACTGTGAAGTGGATAGTATGAAGTTGTCTCCCGACACCAGCCTTCCGAAGCAGCAAGAGACGCTGATGATCATGGTGGAGATGACATGGGCCAAAATTATGAATTCGGCACGCTACTTCCCACCGGAATTGCGCGAAGTCTTCCAGACTCTCCGCGAACGCTTGACAGCTGCTGGTCGGGCCGAATTAGCCGACACACTGATTAGCGGCTGTATATTCCTGAGGTTCCTCTGCCCGGCTGTGCTGAGCCCAAGCATGTTCGGCCTGGTCCAAGAGTACCCTAATCAGAAGATTGCCCGTAATTTGACTCTAATTGCCAAAACGGTCCAAACGCTGGCTAACTTCGCCAGGTTCAATGGCAAAGAGTCGTACATGGAATTCATGAACACATTTGTCGAGAGAGAATTACCGTCGATGCGCACTTTCCTGAAACTGATTTCGGTACGTTGATTTTTCTAGAAATTTTCAGATATAGTTAATAATTTTTCTTTAGTATAAATAGATTTAGATGTAAAAACTTTATCGATCACAAAAAAACTTTATCGATCAGGAAAAAGCGGTGTCGAGAAATTTGTGAAAATTTTTGTAAGAAATTCGGAAAACTCGTCTTTGTTGCAAAGGTCACTCACGAATAAGAGATTTTTTCTGAAGTGTTTGATCGATGATTTTCGACGGACACATGATCCTGTTTGCCCACTGATTGGCTTGTATTGTCTAGTGTTTATCTTGTGGGCGGTGAGGGTATTGTTGTGGGCAAGAGAACTCACCTGACGTTGTCCACTTACGGCGCTTCTTGCTCTTGCAGAGTCCGATGCCGATGAATATGAACGGTGCTGAGTGCAACGATGATCATGTTGATCTTGGTCGCGAACTATCCTCTCTGCACACATTGTTACGCGAGTGCCTCCTCCAAAGCAACACAATGGCCCATCGATCCACCCTAAAGAACTTACCGGAGATCCTCCAGACCTTGACCGACCAGTTGGCCCTTAGCATGCGCGTCACCCAACCCTCGGCGGATGCCCAGTACGCCACGTACCTCTCGCGGGAAGTGCAAGAACAATTGCTGGCCAGACTGCAGAATATGAACGGGACAGTCCAGAACGGATGTCATGACTGCCTTCAAGCCACGGGACACTCTCGAGGTAACAATCGAAATCCGGAAACGAACCAAGATAACTGTAAAACAGACGGCAAACGGACCTTGCGTGAGTGTCACCAACCTGTATACACTCATATGTCGTGATAGCAGAGGTCCGTGTATGCCGGTGCTTGAACCGCGTTGGTCGGTCGAAATCTGATGCACTTGCATACTTGCGCATGGGTGGTGTAAGCCAGAATTCTATGCTGGTGTGTGAATTTGTTCAGGCTTGTTCGACGCGGTTTCCTTGAAGCGATCTTGGACATCAAGGGTCTTTCTATGTTTGCAGGTAGTCTGCCGAACACCAACTACCACCTGGGAGGAAGTCGGAGTGGACAACGGCCTCTGCGGAATGCATCGGTGAGTGCCACATTGGACACAGCCGATGACTATGTCCTCTTTAGTGCTATTGACGGTCAGTCGTACACCGTCAACGGCGCTATGGCTGCTGCCGCTGCTTCGGCCACACATCATCAAAAACATCAAGCGCAACGGGATGCCACTTCGGCCGGCAGTTCGCCACGCGATAGTCTACGGATGAACCACAGGGAGTCCGACGACAAGGCCAGGAAATCACCCGTCAAGCTGACTATCAACGGTGACTATGTCGACCTAATTGGGCTAGGTATGCTTTGACCAGAGCGCATTAGCCGCTTTGGCAAGTGCACCGCTGTATAAATTATCTTCCCGGTTTCTCGAATATCAACCTATCACGGGATCCTTAGAAAAGGTTTATGGCGTAATATCCGTCAAATTTCAGCACAATTTACGAGCCTGTCTACCAAAATCACCCCCGCGGAATATTGCCTTATAGTCTTTATTCGCAACAAGTTTCATTTTCATCATTCACAATTTTTGCAGTTTTTATTTCATTCTTTTTGGTATTTCGGAGCTCGATAAACCAACTCGACAAGATCTTTTTTGGCCAAGTGGCGCACGCTCCCAGCCGGTAACGTTGTGAGCATGCGTGACTTGGGAAAACTTCAAGATCCTTTTTTCACAGTGGCGCACTTCTCAGTGATATTGACCAATAGCGTGCGTCACTTGGCGAAATAAACGATCTTTTTGAGTTTGTTCACCTAGGTGCAATTTCATTTTTGTTTTTAAGGTAATTTTTTTGGGTCCCGTTGAAGTTAATGAAGTGGATTGTTGTTTGTAGGACGTGAGGAGCGTGGAAGTCAGACAAGTATCAGCCAGCTGTCAAGTGGCTATCAGTCCTCGTCACTTCAAGCTCGCCAAGCCAACAGCAACTCCAGCCAAAGCTGCAGTCCGATGGAGATTAGCACCGACATCTCCCCGCACAACACTTCAAAGTACGCAGTGAACCCGAACCGGAAGTCCTACATGGATTCCTCCGATCACAACTCGAGGGCTCGCTTGTCGTCCAGCAGTGACAGCGCCGCTTCCTCCATGTCAACACCACCACGCGACCGACGCACAAACTTCTCGGCAGCCCCACGCACAAACCCCCATTGTTCACAGAACGGTAGTCTTCCTGTCAATGCTACTCCTCCTTCCCCCAAACTGGGCATAAGAGCCTTCGGTGATACCGAAAAGAGAAATAAGCTCAAGTGTAGGCCGGTCAACCGACACGCTTCCTCCTCACCCGACAGGATCTCACATGAGAACGTCGGCAGTGACCGCGACACGAAACAGGTAAGAGATCCCCTCACGATTTCTTCAACCCAACCTACGCTGCAATGCATTAACCACAAACGGTTTTTTTTACTCTCTCAGTACGAATTGGAGATCGATCAGCTGCGATCGCAACTTCAAGCGCTCCAAGTGAAACTCCAAGAAGCCGAAAGGAAATTGTCCAATCAGGAACAGACCACGGAGAAAGTCATTCTCGACTGGAAAGCTCAAATTGAAGCCGGTGAAGAAAGAGTAAAAAAAGAACAGATCGAGAAAGACCTCCAGATGAAAAGCATCGTTGTCAGGTATGTAAAAAGACGCTTTTGTTCGCTCAGCGTAATTGGAGAAAGTCTGCGACCGTGTTTGCGTCTTTCGCGCATCTGCATACGAACCTTCTTTGTGATGCAATGACGGCCTGTATCGATGCTGTGTCTCTCAGTCACAATTGGACCTAATGACGATCTCCTTTTTCTGCAGATTGATAAGTGTGGAGGAAGAGCTGAGACGCGAACAGTCCGAGCTGATGGGCATGATGCGGGCCAAGCAGAAGGTGATAGAAGCTCAAGAAAAGAAGATCGAAAGCCTGAACTCGGCGAACCAGCGCTTGGTAGCCACATTGGCCCAGCTGAAAGAGTCCTCTCCATTACGAACCCGGAATGGCGCCACTGGTGGAGGTCGCACTTCTCCCTACCCTAACCCCACTTCTGGACGGATGCCGGAAGCCATTGACGCTTTGAGCTTCCTCAACCTACCCGAGACCAAGGAGTTACGCAGTAGCTCGTGTTGAACTTGAAAGGTGCTTTTAACTTCTACGTTCCTTCTGCCCTCCTTTCTTCCTCTTTTTGTATTTTTCAAGGTTCTCTTCCTGTTTGTGATACACGTATGTGTCCTTTTCCTCCTTGACGTTTTACAAGAGGCGTTCGTCGTTGTACAGATTTAGTTATTGCAGTACTGTCTAGGTTAACCTAAGTTGTCTCTTTCTAGTATTTCAAAGTTACTGCACAGTTTTCAGAATATCAAATCTATTTTATCGGTTTCTTTACTCTTTTTATGCAAGTGACAAATTTCAGTTTCAGTGAAACTTGTCTAACTTATTCAGTAAACGATCTGATCATACTTTCGTCCAGTCAACTTCCGGTCCTTCGTTTGCGGAAACATATTTACACAAGAACCTTTTGGCACAGTCACAAAAGTACTTATTTAATCCACATCGATTTGCTGTAAACTGCACAACCATATGGAACTCGACTATCTCACTAAAAAGTGACCATCAGTGGAGCGCTGGTACCGGGATCCACGTCGTGCGCCATGATCGTCCCTACCGAAGAAACATGCCGCGTAAGCTATGCAACCCAAATACGAAACGCCGACCAACGGATCACACATGTCGACTTACCGTCTTTATGAGGTCCAGTGGCGATGATGAGGCTGTGCTTCGTGGTTCCCAGATCGAAAACCTTATCGTCAATGGTTATCTTTTTGTTGATATCCGCCTCACAAGACAGCATAGCTCCATCTACCGAGGTCTTCCCGACCTTGATTTGAGATTGCTAAAAGAACGAGACATAAATCATCCAGTCTGCTATTGTACCTCCGTCTCTCATATCCGCGTAGCCAGCGCATCCGGGTGGGCCAGTCTGGTTCAGTCAATAATTCAAGGTCAACCTACATCAATTTTTGCAGGTCCCGTGTTGAAGTGCTCCGTGGGATGATTAAAGGTAAGCTCCGCAATGGCTTTTCCTCCTTGTTCCAAGCAGTGAACCACAGGTGCATTCAACATACCACCACTCTGTAACAAGAAACGACACAGACCTCAGACAATGAGCTTTGGAAAAGGCTGCCCGAGTTACGGCGATAGACATGCTGAAGAGGGAACGTGTCAAGACTCAAGAGCTTACTTCAGAGAACCCAACAGCGATCCATCGGTTGGCAAGACTCAGCTTCAAAGCTCCCAAGGCTTTTCCAGTCAAGTTAACATGGACTCCAGTCGGTGTGGGAGAAACGACGGCCAAGACGTCACAAGCATTGGTGTCCACGCATCCTGAGGGTAAACCTACACAAAGTGCTCCAATAGCGGAACAGGCAGCTGGTCCAGCTGCTGCATAGGCTCCAGCAGCAGAAAGAACCAAGAGCACCACAACAGAGATGAGTCCTGCCATTTTGATTATATGCCCAGCTAAATTTGAATACTCAGATGGACCAGAAGCTGGCAATGTCTGGAGTCAACTAGACGAAAAGCTCTTGCGACTGACTTTATCGAGTTAATGAGTATACGTGTTTCTGCCGTAAGCGTTGTTTGATGGCACCAATAAGTCATGGTCAAAACTTTTCATGACCCATGTGAGACCCGGTTGCGGAGAAAAGGCGTGACAATGAGCCAAGGCAGTATGCGGAACTAGATGCCTTTGCCACTTTACATTTGAATGCCAAAAGTAGTGTCTAGTCCGTAATGTTCATTGTCAGCGTCACGTAATACCCGTAATGCAGTTGCAAAGTCAATTTTCGACATTGCGATTCAGTTTTACGATTTTGTCTTGTGGTATTAAACTATCTGCAGACGGAGGACTGCCCAGAACATTCATTAGGTTCATCTTTTGCTGGTTGGCCGCAAGAGTGATTTGGTTCAGCGGCTCTCCAGTAGAACCTTCCGGAAGCGAGCCATCTGCAATTAGGAAGGCTTCATGAAATACACTGTCTCACATTGTCAACTAGACTACGGCAGTACAGGGGAAGTCAGAACTTTCATCGACAATTTTTCTTTGCACAAGCACAACGTGCATGATCAGCATTTCAACTGGCACATCTTTCCGTTGTCAACGGCTGCAATGGTGCGCCACTCAAAATAACGATCGTTACGTTTTGACGCATTTTTAACGATCTATTATGCCCAGCTGAGGCCAGCTCCCAGTTCACCATTATGATATTAGCTCGTCGTGAAAACCTCAGGTGAAATGAACGAAGCAAACCATACCTAAGACCTGGAAGAACAGCAACGACGTTTCGCCCTGTGCTACTGCAAGAACTACGGTATCAGCAGCACGCTCTTCTTCCGCTGTAGGTCCACCAATGACGGTAGTCCTGCAACAAAGCAAAAGTCCGATACCGTCAAATCGACATAATACGAAGTCAATGACAAAACAAAGCTCTCAGTTCCCGCTCACCCAATCAGAGCGAATGTGGAGGAAACTTGTGGATTTCTCAGGAGCTCAGCTGACTGAAGGCTGTCCCAGTCATAGCTGAAGGAGTCTTCGCTTGGGTTGTGAGACCACTTCGGGAGCCTCACTACGAAATAACGAAACAAAATTACCAACTAAAGCAGCCAAACAAAGAAATGAAGAGTTATTCTACTCACGAAGTTACCTCGCTGAAGGGATGCTACAAGAGCAAGAAAAGCGGTGTCTATTACGCAACCATCATCATGAAGGACATTAATGGTTATGAAGAGATGCACCACAACCTGGAAGAACAGAAATAAGGAGCTCAAAGCCGTTAAGGCAATTTGAGCAATTTTCGATTTCGCAATTTTGAGATTAAACTTACTCTTCCAGGAATGAGAATGAGCTTCGACTCGTCGATCAGATCGAATTCGTCAATCAAAGTTTCCAACAAGACCTCACGTTCCAGGTTGATGGTGTGAGTTCGGTCTTCCATGTTGTCCATGTCGACTTCATGATCAGAATCTTCATCGTTTGCAGCCGGAAATGGGGTTCGGCGGGGATCACCAGGATATGTAGCCTTCAAATCTGTCAAAGAACTAAACGGTAACGAAGCTGTCGAAACTCTAAGCGATAAAAGACTGCGTATGGACTTACGAATCAAGTTGAGGTCCGGATCCGATTCTCTAAGGTTCTAAAAAACCTGGACTATGACTTTGTCAGAGAGGCACCATGTCATAGCGGCAAACTGACAACCGTGTTAATTTATTCTTTCACGCGTCTCCGCCAAGGAATCGGAACCTTGAACAGGCAAAAAAGAACAAGAAGGTTCCTTACGAGCGATATACAGGAGGATACTCGTGTGGCACCAATCCGGGCAATACACAGAACGTCTTCCGGGTCCTTACCTAGAGAAGGGAAGACAAGTTGTGACTCTTGACACTGACACTTGTAATCCATGGACAAACGGCTCCTTTGTCCGGCCGCGTAATGTGTTCCTAGTAGTTTCAACGTACATTTGTACTCTGAAAGAATGGCGTCCCGGAATGAGTTCACGTTACGTCCATCGGATCGTTTTCCACCGATCTACAATAGAGCGAGCAACACGTACCCGTAATATGACATGACATACCACAGAATGTCAGAGGATACACCGGAGCAATAATCTTTACCAGATCTTTCCGAAGTAAGTCCTTTTGATTCAGCAGCCTGCAATTACTTGCCAATTAGAATGCATAAACAACATCTGCTCGACTGAACGCCAGAGGCCACTTGGAACCAAAGATGGTGCGATGAAAGAAAATGACAAAAAAAGGCCGAAGATGAACAGATAGCGAATTTCCAATGTTAGACTCACCGGCAAGGAAACGGCGTCGTCATCGTCGTCACAACTTTGATACCACTATGGATGACAAACTCCAAGTTGTCCAGTGGTAAGCTTCTCGAACTAGCGTGGGAGGTCCGAAATAGATAGCTTCTGGAAGATGGACAAGGAGAATTAGTACTGTACTCGTAAGGAAGATGGGAAAACAAGAAAATCGGAATTCGGAGTAAATTCCTTCGATCAGTCAAACAATCAGCGGATATCAAGCTGACGTACCGCCTTGCCAGCCAATAGTGTTGCGTATCAGCGACAATGGCATGCGAAACTGGTTCCAAAAATAACCCGAAACTGGAAGCAAAAAGATGCTCTAGGGCGGGTTCGAACCGCCGATATCCGCATGACTTGCAGGGCATGGGCCTGATACTGCATATAAGTACGGCGCATTAACCACTATGCTACAAGAGCCTTTCTACGTTACGCGACAGACTTATCCCGTAGAGCTGAAATTCAAGCCAATCTCGCCGCGCTCTTTTGACAGTGCTCGGAAACAAAGACCGAACTTGCCCTTCAATTCCAGACTCCGGCCACAAAAAAGTGCTTTAAAAGGAACAAAGCCTAAAGAAGATCTCATTTTTAGATTTTTCGGCCTGAACCGTGCTGGCCAGAAAGCAAGTACGACCTCGAACCTCACGAGAAAAACCTGCGGAACAGTCTCGATAAAAGAGAACGGCTTTTTTTATTTGGTAAAACTTCGGAACAGAATGTCGATAACTGTAAATGCATCCTATTTGTGCCAGAACGGTTCATGAAAAATTCAGCCCGAAAAATAGTTGACCACTCTGCCGCTCACTTCCTGGTAGGGTCGATAGTTGTCCACGATACGTTCTCCATCTGCTTCGTTGTGGGAATCCTCATGATTCGTATCTGCTGTTTCCACATGCCCATTTGTAGCGTGTGCATGACCAGAGAGAATTCTGCGGAATCTTTGCAGCTGGAGCCGAGTGATGGGAATGGGATGCTGCATCAAGGTCCACTGCAGGTGCTGACTACACGGCGGGGTCGTCAGCGAACCGTAGTACCGGAAGTACTGTGGCTGGGATGGAAGAAGCTGCGACAGGGTGAAACCCGGCAATCTCACGGTCTTTGTCCCTGCGAAAAAGAGCACAATCAGATGAGACTTGTTTAGGAGCAACTCACTAATTAGTTACCCTTGCAATCAAACTCGACCAGATCGTTGCCCTAAGTGGCGCACGTTCTCATTGTTATTGACAGAAACTGTGCACCATCTGGGAGCGCAGTCTGGCCGAGTTCGTTGTATGTTAAGGTATTCGGTGGATTATGTTATGTGGACTATACCGAATCTGCGGACAGTGAGAACGGTACTGCTGATCATATCCATAGGCTCCAAATCATTCACGCTTGCTTCGTTCTCGTCTTTTGTGGAAAGTTCAAACAGAACGCCCAGTACAGCAATTTTGTATGGACCGGAACTATTTGCCGAGTTAATGTGCACTAGATGGACCTGTCAGGGAGAAAAAGCACAGCCAAGGATAGAGGCGAATTTTAGGCAGATTATGCAAATGGCTAAAATCTTATTGAGGAAGAGCTAACTCGCTCCTTCCCGCCTTTTGGAAAGAAAGAAAGAAGGTACCACCAACTAACTTCCAGAGGATATTGCTTTCCATCGATCGCATGTTCTGAACCGCGACTGTCATTGCCGCCCCAGTGAAAATGTAACTGTCGAAAGTCGTATTGTCCTTCAACAAGTCCTCCGCCGGTTAGCTGCGGTACCTCAATGAATTCCGCCGAGAACTGAACTGTCAAGAAAGACAAGTGCTCGTGAGGGTTATTATGAAGGATGAGGAAAACTCTCGAGTCAGCGAGAAATTCTCACACCACATGCGCCATCATGTTGACATTTATTTGATGGATTTTAATTTTGATGTTTGAGACGTGCGAAAAGGATTCTTTTTGCGCCAACATATCCCACGGAATCCAATCGGTTAAAGCGACGTAAAATGAACTGCTGAACATATTACTGGACTCAATCTTAGGTTCCCCATAGCAAACGAGATCTATTAAGCGAAAAGAAAAAACGAAAAGAGAAAATTCAGCCCAGGTAGCCCTTGGGTCCCCACCCTTCCACCCCTCACTCTAGCTCAGGATTAAACATAGGTTACTCTCAAGCATATCGAGCAAGAGAACGCTTGATATTTTTTCATACCAGTATGACCGTTATTGGAAACAGTCCAGACGTCATTCGCTGGTCTGGCTTCATAGTTGATGTATTCCATGGGAACCAACAGGCTATTGTTAATCACCCGGCTTGTTTCGATGTTGATGGGAGACTGGATGTTTAGGTCACAGTCCGCGTACTTCTTACCCCAGTCCTTCGGGAGCAGCACTATAGAAAAAAGTCTGAATTGATTCATGATCTCCGCGCACTCTCTAACAGTCATCAATAAATGATAGCAACTTGGCAATGACCAGAAGCAAAGCGTGCAAAAACGCCGAAGGTTTCTGGAGTGGTCGTAGAATTTTTCGTTTGATCCAGCAATCTCCGAACAATTTCGAACCGGAAACTCAGGTGTGGCAACTTCAGTCGTTCCCGACTTAATCGGGTTCCGAAGTTTTTTTCACCGTCACTTACTTTTGATCTTTTGGAGTACGCCATAGCCCCAATGATGGTCACTCGTATCTTCGGGGACCTGGTCGAAGATGCTTCCAACAAGTATCTGAAGCTCCCTGGGTTTCCACAAGATGGTCGGCAATATAAGAAGAGCAGAAAACACAGAAAACGCCAAGATCAAGATGAGGCACCCGAGGCAGTAGCGAGTCCAAGAACCCATCGTTCAGCACTGGTTTCTCGTTTGAAAGAAAAACATCAAGGAGGATATTTCCGGTCAGGTTCATATGCAGCCTGCCAGACGGATAAACTGTTGGATGGGTACTTCACTTTGATGAGAACTTATATATGTATGCTTGAAGGAAGGAACTATTGAAGAACGGCGTGACGGATTGCGAAAGAATCGATCACGCCGAATCTGTCAATGAAATGTGTGCCTGGTTCCTCCCTAACTGAACGGAAACAAGCTGGGTTCTTCACTAGTCCTCCTCACGACGAGCTGTTTATGTCGCAAACGGTTGATTTAAAATCTGAATTTGCTTGATCAACGGAAATTAGTCGTGAGTGAGGCAAATTGCGTTTTTCGAAAGTCTCGGAAACGGGAGCGGAAATGCGCGAGTTTTGCGGGGTAGGTTTTTTGGCAAACTTTGCCTCCTGACTAGGCTGAAATTCATGGTTTTCTCTCTGGCTAGTCTCTGTCTGTCGATATCCCCGACACTAATAGGTATCAAGAAGCCCATACGTGAAACGGTACCTCGCAACGTGAAGCACTGTGCAGACAGAGATCAGCTGAGAAATGAAAAATTGAAACTTCGAGTCAAGTGTGCAGAGAATAATCCGTTTTCACTTTCAAGATAAGCTACTCGAGGGCTGCTTATCTTGAAAGCGAAATTTCGTAATCCACTTTCAAGATCAACACAATCAACGGAGTTTTATGGCCTGTCGTGAGGAGGACTACTGTTTATCATCATATCATGTCTGTAAGTATGACTTTGCGGTTTTCGGCGGAACACTTCCAAACGTATTTTCAGATCTCGTGTACAGGCATTCAAAACTTGGCTGATGCTCTATCTGTCAAAAAAACTGTTGCCGATTTTCAAAAGCAAGATGTGGACAATGCAGTGAGATCAGGAAACGAAAAAAATGTCGGAAGGAGTAACCCTCACTTCTGAACACAACCTTTTTGAAAAACTTTTGGCATTAAATATGCTTCTTGAATTCGAAAATGTTCGAAAGGTTTTACTGTAGAGAAGATGATCTGTCAAATGCAAGGTTAAAACCTATGCTTCGAGAATTCTGAAAAAGAACTTTTGTGCAAAACAGGGTGGAAAGTTACGGTTGTCGACGTGCGCCACTTCAGTGGCGCACTTTCGAGCTCTCCAATTTTTCTCTCTATCTATGCTCAACGAAAACCAAAGGTCTTGGAGTATGCACCAATGTATTTACTATCCACTTTCGAAGTTTCAGAAATTTTGCTTTCGACCGGCTTTCAAGGCAAGTACTTTTGCATCATCCGGCGTCACTTGTTTTTCCCCACCTGGCTAACTCATGGAGTAGACTGTCCTCGCCGAACCTGAAACGATTTTTCGCTAGCGTCATCGGTGAGGTCTTGTTCACCGTAGTGTCTGAATTTTTAGCTGCCTTGGTGTGACCGCAAGAAATATAACCTTTGGTGGAGGTAACTTTCGAAAATTTGCGATCACGAACCATTCTCGTACAAAACCACACAAATGCACGGATCAGAGTTCCTATTGTATTGTATCTACTGTTATTTATGAAAAGAAGAAACGAGAAATTCCGCCAAAGGCCAGAGATATGAAGTTTCAAAACTTCCCTCGGAAAAACCGCAAAGTCATACTTACAGAGCTGATATAAACGATCTGACTTCAAGACGTCACCAGTAATACCTAAAGTAAATACTGGGAAGTCGAGCTCCGTATAAATAAGCAATATAACTTGGCTAACTACTGTATACGTTGGCACACAGGACGCTCACTTATGGTAGTGTAGTGCGGAGGCACTGGTTCGGATTATATCGTGCGGTTCTCAAGTTGGAGCTGGAGTGTTCGGAAAAATATTGAAAGTTCGGCAGTTTAGTGTTTGGAAAGACTACAATACTGTAAGTCAGAAGCCAAAGTGACGAGAAAAGCACGTACGGTTCAGAACTTCATCTTTTCGCAGCCCCTCTGCCTTTTCAGCCACCTACAATCAATAACAGACCAACTGTCAAACAATCTTACGTTGCTGGAAGGCCAGCTGCAGCATTGATCCTTGTCCTCCGTATTATCCACGAATTCTCCGGTATCATCCGGTAGTCTGGCCCGCCATCGAGAACGTGCCGTCCAGTGTCCAGATACTCTGTGCGTCGCCAACTCGAAAGTGATCAGAAGGTGCTAAGAACGACGACCAGAAGTCGCGATCGCGTACCTGCCAGGTTGGCAGATCGTGGTGCTGCTCCTCCGCTGCCACGCCCTGGCAAACAGGACACTACAGTATTCAGTTTATTAATACTGCGACGCACAGAAGTTTACCTATCATCTCTGTGGTCACCAAGCTATGCGAACTTATCATCCAGGTTCTCCTTACGATCGTAAATGGTTTCCCCAGTCACACAGACCTTTTTTCTTCGCGAGAGGGCTCCATCAAAGCCTTCAAAGGTGCTCCACTTCTCCAGCTGAGGACTTCCGGTTGGGACGGTGGCGGCATCTGCAGGGCTGATGTCTAAAAATCAGTAATCACTGACTTCCGGTGGCGTTGTCGCATTGACGGTGGAAACTTGCCGAACCGTTCCTTTTCCTTCCGTGCAAACAACAATCACGATTCACGTAGGTAGTCTTGTTAATGAATTGCCACACCGAAGAGGGTCGAAATCCCTCCTGGAAGCTGGAGCAAAACTGGTCTTCAGTTGGGACACTCTTAAATCAACAATCAGAACACGAGCACGCCCTTTTTATAATCTGTGAGTTTTGAGTGGTTCGGGCAACGGGAACGAATTTCATTATTGGTTGAAACTCGCCCTCTGGCTTGCGGATGTGGGAGATTGCAGTCGCCGACGTCACCGTATGGATTGAATTTTCTCACAGTAGAAAAGCAGCACGGGCGGCGGTTATTGCAGTCCATAATCAGCTCCTCAAGGTTCTCCCAGCAAACTTTTGCTCCTTGTGGTCTCATCAGTGCCAGCCGGACCTCCTCATCCACACTCCTGGTCAAGATGGTTGCTCCTACCTTCGCTCTGATGCGCAGCACGGCCGCCGTACGCCAGTTCTCCACATTAGGGCGGCATTTTGGCTCCATGAGCATCATCCCCAGACAAGTAAGCATCATCCACCTCTTTCGTGTTACAAACTGGCAGTTGCATCACCTTCACGTCGATGAAGGGTAGTTCGGTGTGTAAGAGTGTATGTTTACAGGTAAACAGCTCCGAAGTTGCCCCCTCGTCATCCCTGCTTCCCGTTCAACGAAGCTTCACCAATGCCCAGTTCCAACAGGCTTTCCGATCCCTTCAAACCAGTGCTCCCCGCATGGATATCGACTCCGCAGCAAAGTTTATTGGTGCCGGAGCAGCTACTGTTGGAGTAGCAGGATCAGGTAAACCCAGAACATCCCCTTTTTCTGGAGAAAACGAGTAGAGTTTGTAGATTGCGGCATGCACCCATCTTTGCACATCGCTCTTGACGTCGGTTGATTGGAACTTGATGTTGATTAGCCCGTGTCCGAATATTGATTCTGATTTTTGTTCTTCTTTCAGGCGCTGGTATCGGCAGTGTGTTCGGAAGTTTGATTATCGGATACGCACGGAACCCTTCGCTAAAACAACAGCTTTTCTCCTATGCCATCTTGGGATTCGCCTTGTCCGAAGCCATGGGTCTTTTCTGTCTGATGATGGCTTTCCTCTTGCTGTTCGCTTTCTAGATATACCCTCTGTTTATAAGCACATTCATCCTTTGTACCATCCAAGATGAAGCTTGATACATACGTAAGAAGGTTATCACAAGGAAGCAAACTTGTTTGCTGTTTAATATCACTGTACTTCAGAATTTGGTGTGTGGTTGAAAGAGTTAAGGGAAAATGCACTGAAGATCATCTGGAATATTCGTGATTTTTCATCTTATCGCTAACACTGTCGTTTTTAATGTCTGCTGTCTAAAATAAAATTCTGCAACAAGTTCCGAACTGGCGGTCTGTTTGACTCAGTTGCACAAATTTAGTGAGAACAAACGATGAGAATTTCAGCTTTCAGACTTCGTCATCACGATGCTATTCTGGCGCACATTCTCCGTGTCATAACCTGGAAGCTTGTGGGACTTGAGTAAGCAGCTCTGACGAACGGTCCGGAACGGACAAACGATTAAATTTCATTTTAGAGGAAAATCCGAAGTTCCAAGATATTTCTGGAATCGTTTTGATCGCTTTTCCGAGCGGTACTACCACCGAAAGATTGAAGGAAAACCGAGATAGCTGTCTGTAAATGGAAAGCAAGGTAGAATGAAAGCACTAAGAGAAGACTGTATTCGGAAACTGAAATTACGAAAGGCGAGAAGTCTTGAGCAAATTCTTCTACATCGTCGAACACAACCCTTCGATCCTTAGGCCGCGTTAACTAGTTCGGACTTAGGAGACTGCAAAACCTCATACTTATACTTGATGCCGTTCTCTTCCTGGTCGGTTTCAGACACTCTGGGATCCTTGACAGCCTCCAACTTATCCAGTTTCGCAACCGGAAAGAAAGCATCACATTCGAAATGACCGTAAATGCGAGTAAAGTAGACACGGTCGAGCTGAGGCGACTCCATGGCATAACTGTAGACTCGTTCGCCACCAATCATCCAAACTTTCTCCACTTGTTCCAAGAGAGGTGAGGAAGACAGCAAGACCAAAGCGTCCTCGACTGATCCCACCACGTAACAAGGAGGCTTGAGCTCCGACAAGGTAGTGCTGATCACGACGTTGATTCTGTTTTTCAAAGGACGGTGATTTTCCGGAATGGCAAACCAGGTCTTGCGGCCCATCACCACCGCGTTCTTCTTTTGGGGATCGGACGTCTCGGTCGTCAGCTGCGCGAACTGCTTCATGTCCCCTTTCAGAGTCCATGGCAGAGCATCCTTGTAGCCGATTCCTCCATTCTCGCAGGCTGCCACGATCACGTTGAACTTTCTGATGTTGCTCATGGCTGACAGAAAACTTCTCCCTGGTGAGCCTGGTTGAGAAGGATGCGGTGCAACAGGCAACAGCTGACCGTCGTGCGTCCAAGTTGCTCCAACCTATAAAATGCAGACAATCTTTAACACGTAAACATCCATTGTCTCTGCCATAGCATCCACTTACTGGTAAGGCTGGGATTTTTCCAGGTCTTTGAAAAAAAGGCTTCCTTCCTGCAGGACGACGTAGACGGTTAGAAAGTGGACTTCGGTCGAAGGCTCGTAGCCGGTCAGATCACTCTGAGATGAAAAAATGAAAAGTGAAAAATAAAATAAAACTGTTTTCCAAGTCGTCGCTGGCTCTGATCGTGGATTGCTTGATTGGGAGGGTGGTTCATGATGTCAAAAATGTCAAATTAGTTATTTCATATCCTACTTATTACAAAGATCAGTGACGTCATGAGTCTGTTTAGAGTTTGTTTTGTTTTTTGATTGTGGCTGTTTGTGTCCCACAGACACATACTCCCAAACCCAAACTCCATTCATCCATCAGCTAAGTTAATCTTGAAAATGACAATCTGTGCTCCCTATCTTGATCGATCCTTGCCCCCAAATGCATCCTACGGCAACCTGGACCTTCCCGAGGCAAGAGCGGAACTGAGAGTCTGAGGGTTTCTTTCTGAATCTGGCTGACAGGCCTTCCGTCCGGATGAAGTTACTCTATTAGTGGTACTAGTAGTGTCACTACCGGGGGACTGACAGGCAGTATCCTCCGCTTCCCTAATCCTTCCACAGACGTTATTTGAGACTGTAGGCGACCTCGTGGAGCGATTATGGCCGAAGAAAAGCCTGTCTCACCAGGCGTTAGCATGTCTTCTGCGGAGTTTGAGCAATATCAGGTACGGACATGCATGCAAGTTATCTGTTTTCTCCTAAGGAATAAAGTTCCTCTCACTTTTCCACTGATGACGTGCGTCTATTCTGACATCCAGCGACAATTCCTCGAAGAGCGGACGGAGAAATACGCTCTGCTGGAGAAAGTAAAGAAACTAGAACAAGGTATCAAAAGACAGTCCGAAATTCTAACAAACGCACACTTAAGCTCCCAGTGGTCCCTCAACTTCCGGTGGTACCGTATGCATATGTTCTCCTGACCTGGAAAAACTGATTGCTCTTGCAGAAATTGGCAAGTTATCCGCCGTTGATAAACCGGACAAAGACCTCGATAAACTCCTCAAGGATAAAGTATGGAATGGACGGTTAATTGTTCTAATTCGACTTTTTTGTTACATGTGTATGTTTATGTAATGGTACAACGGGCGTTTTTCCATAGTTTCAAAAACCGCTGCAAAATTTCCTCTCTCGAGCAAAGAAGGATTCCGAATCAGACAGTATCCACAACGAAAACGAATCTCTACAGAAGAGACTCCTGAGTCAAGAACAGGACTTCCAGCGACAGAATACATTACTGATGCAAGAACTTCAACAAGTTATCGCGAGAAACGAAGAACTCGAAAGACTTTTAGCGCAGTCTCGTTATGCAGCTGACAACGTTGACGCTTTCCAAGTGGAGACGCGGGAGCATACCTTGACGAACGAGCAGTCTTTCTACCAAACGCCCTCCTCTTCGTTCGACGGCAAAGCACGGAAAGAGGTTTTCGAAGAAGCTGCCCACGAAACATCCCAAGTTGAAGTGGAGCTGATCGCCGCGAGGGAAGAAATCCGATCGCTCCATGCGAAACTGGAAGAATCAACCGTAAGAAGCCTCATTCCCCACTTAGTGAACAGTATTTACCAAGAAGTTGTTGCTCTCCAGGTGGAAAAGGAGCGTGTGGTGGCGGGACTGGAGGCAACAATGGCCACCATCGTCAGAGACTTGGAGCATAAGCAGAACACCATACAGACTCTCTTGACCGAACGCGAAGACATTCAGCGGAGTTACACCGAAAGGATTAACGCCCTCGTGTCAGAAAAGGAAAGTGTACGGATGTCCTCCAGAACAGAGTTAGAGAAACTGCGAGCTGAAAACAACGAGATGCGCAACGTGAGTTAATTTTGTCCTTTACTAGTATTAATTTTCGATTAGGCCGTCTCTCTACGAAATTTCCTAGAAAATTTTTCCAAAGTCTCGAAGACTTCAGAACCCGATTGAGTGGCTGAGGCGAACTATCAATATTTAACTTGGCAACTCTGTTTCGGATAATCAGATACCCTTCCATCGTGTAAGGGCGGTTTTTCCCTTGCAGACGGTGGAAGAAGAGCGAGTAATGTCCAGGACCCGCATCGAGGATGTGGAGCGTCAGATGAAAGACTTGCTCGAGCAGATGGACGTGACAAGCCGCCAGACACAGAGAGATACTGATGAGCTCCTCTCAGAACACAAGATCCAAATCGCGGCTTTACTCCAACAAGTCGAAACCTTGACTGCCGAAAAGACTGCTCTAGAAGAGTCTGTGTCTCGAAACAGTCAGGTTTTTGCCGCTTTGCAAGAAGAGAACTCGCGCCATCAGTCGTCGCAACAAGAGCTGACACGGCTGGCCGAGAAACGAAAAGCGACTATCGACGACTTAACGGCACATCTGGAGGACCTCAGGACCCACCATGCAGCGGAACTGAAGACTAAAATTAGTGAACTGAATACAGTGATCGAAGGCAAGAATGGGGAACTGATAACTCTTGCAGAAGAAGCTCGTGAGGTTGTGGGATTGACGGCCGATGTAACGAGGTTGAGAGCAGTGACCACTGATTTGATCCACGAGAAAGGTGAGACAATGAAATATTTCTTATCTGAAACGTAGAAAAAGAAACTGGATCCAAACCGTTCTTACTAGTGGCGCACTTTTTCACACAACAACACTTTGAGAAAACAGTCATATTCGAACAGATCGTCTTCCCAAGTGGCGCATGCTTCCAGCCAGTAATACAAGATACATGCGTCACTCAACTGTATAACAATTTCCTGGAGTTCGTTTTCCGATCTCGCTGACATTCGTGCTAACTTTTACCGGTAACACTTCTACTTTTAGAACACTTGGATGCGCAACTGGAAGACGTGAAGACGTCGTTGGCGAGCCTGCAAGAATCTTCCGAGAGGAAACTGACCGAGGCAAAGACGACAATTGAGAAACTGACCGAAGAACTGACCGTGATTAGAACCTCGAACGAACAGCTCGAAGCGTTGTGGAGAGAAGAAAAAGAAGTTTTGACTTCGAGCTATACGAAGCAGATCGCTGAACGGGAACAGAAGATTCTCGATCATGCGGAAGAAATCAAGATAGTGGAGCGGAAGCACACTGGTGTTGCTCGGGATCTGCAGAAACAGCTGCAGTCCGAGAAGAAACGGGTGGAGAAACTGCAGAATAAGCTAAACGAGCTTCTTCGTGACGGTAAATGCAAAATTTCTGAAAGAAATTTCAACTAGATATTAGATGAATTAGTTCACCGAATTTTGTACGGAAATATTGATTGTCTTAGATTTGGGATATTTGTTCAAGACTGAATCCGGAACAATGACAAATTATTCTTGAGTGTTACAGGAAAGTTGAGGATCGGTCAAGCTGACGACTCGACGGACTTTACGGAAAAAGAAGAGACCGGAAGTGTGTCGTCGTGGAGCTTCGTGTCGGCCAAGAGTGCCTCGAAGAGAGCTGGACCTCACGGTGACGCTGCCTCCATCAGCTCCAAAACCGAAACCGAAACCGGCGGATTAGCCGCTAGCATGACCGAGGAGGAAGTCCGTGACCTGTTCATCAGGATCACCAAGCTACAGCAAGAAAAAGCATCTCTTGCGGAAAGAGTGATCATGCTGGAAAGCGGGAATGCTTCCATGGCGAATGATCTGAAGAATAAGTCAGCCTTGATCGAAACCTTCCTCCGGTCCACACCAGGTAAGAAACCTTAGTCAAGTTCATTTCGACCAAATGGGAGGTCGACAAGCGAAGCTTGAAAGGCAGTTATCCGAAGTAGCGCACGTTCACACTGTCATTGGATGGAAGCGTGCGCCAGTTAAAACAACGATCTTGTACGTTTCGTTCAGCGGTCTCCCAAATGTCAAACTACTTTGTGCTCTTCTCTAATGATCGTCTAATTTTTTATAGTGCTCGGATATCAGGGACAGTCAGCTAAAGATACAGATCTGTTTTCCCTACGGTCCGTGGTGGAGCGGTTAGGGAAGGATAAGTCCGTCGATGTGGATATGCAGAAGAGCCTGAGGCATCTCTTGGAAGAAACCCTGACCAAGAACATTCATCTGCAAAAGGTAAATAGCATTGCCTTTGCGTTTCTCAACTGCAACGAAAGCAACTCAACCCATGGCTTTTCTTTGTAGAATATGGAGTTGCTGACGGAAGAACTGGATCGTCTTCGCGGGTCAACGCCGCCTCGACAATGACGCTAAGTCAAAGTCTTTGTACAAATATTCCGGTTAGGTCATTTTTTTATTTTATGGTGGATTGAAGTTGTAGAGATTAGGCTGCTGTTTTATACGGGCATTCTTCGGTTTATCTAGAAGGTTTGCCGACCAAGGGCAGCTAAAATTCCGAGTGATCTAGTAATGTTCCGGTGCTCACAGTATCTGAAAGATGGCAAGGACTTGCTCTTACGAATTCTGCGCCATCTTTTCGCTGTTCTATTGAATTTGTCAGTTTTTTCGATCGTGTGTTATGTTTAGGTCGCCATAAGTCGTCAGGACGGATATCTTTAGAAGAGTAATCGAGACGAGTTATTGTCCGAGGCTTGAAATCGCGTACAATAGAGCGAGCTTCGCTCGCGGCTTTGCGAATCATGGCTTACGGGAGAACTCTGGTGGTGATGCAACACCGAAGAACCGTGTAGTGTATGAGAATGTAAAAAGTTTCCTATTCGAGACAGGATACAAGTACACAAGCTCAGATAAGCTCAATCGCGCGCTGATCCACCCGAATTTTCGGACGATCCGATCTCTCGGTTCATTCCAGCTCCGATTGTTTTGTCCTGAAGGTCGCCGCTGGCCGCCAGCGGCTGGCGGTAGAAAGTTTTGCACGCTTTTATGAATAGTGCCCGCCGACGAAACCTATTTTGCTTCAGGCTGTCGTTGTTTACTTTACTTTGCGGCCTCCCGGGCCTTGACAAAGCGGAGGTCTCGAAGTTTCGGCTTAGACCATCAGAAGTTCTTCAGTTGCTTCAGACTTCTGCTAGCGAGCGATTAGATCTGGGTACTAACACCCGCGTCGCTGCCGTTTCCTTTAATCGTTTTTACTGCCCATGTACATTACTTTTGTGAACGAGGAAGGTACGTATCACGACAGAATGCCTCACCTCTCAAGTGTCGAGAAGGTTATGGCCAAGCACGTCGATGCAGACGCAGAGGACCAACTGGAACCCGGAACCAGGATGACTCCCGACCTCCTCAGCAATGTGGCATCGGAATCTTCCGCCAAGGAAACTGGGTCCGTCAGCAACACCAGCACTTCCTCCAGTCTTCGTCGTGCACCTATTCGCATGCAAACGGACAACTACATGCGACTTCTGGTAGGTGACAGCAATTATTCGGAGCTCAGGAGCTGGGCAAATGCATCGAACCGCATCGTCTGCAACTGACGCACGTTCCGGTCGTTTTCACTGAAAGCGTGCGCCACTTGCGAAAAGGATGTTGTTCAACTCCACTGTTGGAATTAGTGTTGAAAAGAAGTTTGACCAATCGTCTTTGGTCAAATTATTGACCATTGGTCAAAATTTCGACCAAAAAGTTGGTCAAAGGTCATGAAGCCGACCAAATTATTGACCATTTGACAATTTTTCATTGACCAAATTCGGACAAAAGGTTGACTAGTTGGCTGACCAAGCTTGGTCAAATCCACTCTAGTTAGAACTATTGTTCATAACTACTTTTCCTAGGTCAACAAGACAAAGGTCGGCTTGCAACGACAAATTTCAACCCCGACGCCGTCCCAATTCAACAAGCTGGAAGGAGAAACTCAGCTAGTGTCTACAGTGAACACTGAGGACACGGAAGGAGGTACAGAGAGACGACGGAAAAAACCCGAGCCAGCTGTACGTCCATACAGCAGCCTGCGTACCGCCAAAACTATGTCCAGTTTCGCACCAGCGTTAAGTCGGGCACCATCGGCGGCTGATGTCGAACCCAATGTCTGGAATACTCCACCCGGCCGGAAACCTGGGTACGAACTGAAGGAGGAAGTTCGACAAATAGTACCTTTACCCCGAGTCAACAGCAGTGTCGAAACCTCCAGCACAACCACACAAGTCGCACCTCAGGATCCTGCCACTCGATCCATTCGAGACATGCCTTTGCCCATCGATGAAGCTCGTCTCCAAGCCACGAAAGACGAAGTCCGTAAAATTCTCTTCGGACCAAAACTGACCAACGGCACATCCTCGAGCTCCACTAAATCCAATACTACACCTCCGGTGGACAGACGCCCGCCCTTCGTGATCAACGGTGTCCCGCAGACTATACCACGAGTGCCCAGTAACATTCGGAAAAATACTAGTATGGTTGGCCTATCTCAAGCGAACAACAGTAGCAGTAACCTACCTCGGATAGCCAGTAGCACTAGCAAGGGAGACCTGAAAACGACAGAAAAGTCATCGGGACTGAAGACCCAACCATCTCAAAATACCCTGGCAGTACCCACCTTCCAGCTGAAACCCAGAGTCTCTGAACTGTCCTTGAAGGAGCTTCTCGAAGTGCCGTCCCATTCGAACCCGGAAGTGGAGGAAGAGCTGCAGCGCATGCTTGTGGCCAAGAGTCCTGTGAACACGAGACACTCATTCGCCGACCGGCTTTCCGCCTCGATGAAGAACTCTAACAGTCTCGCTCACGAGCTGGAGCAGGCTGCCAAGTCCCACCAGCTATTGAGTGACGTTGAAAGCGAGGAGGACCACTCGGAGCAGTCTTTGCCGCCACTGCTGCCCATGGTGTCGGGAGGCTACCGTCCCGTCTTCAACTGGAACGACGAAGGCATCCAGAGTTTTTCGTTTCTCGACAAAGGCCGCATCAACAACAGCTCGGCGGTATCAATCACCGAAGAACCTACTGTCCACTTGTCGCCGCAAGATATACCCCGCGAACTTCCTGACTACGCCAAGAACTTGCGACTGAGCGATATACGGGTAAGTCGAACTCAACTTTGGTGTGCTTAACTTGTTCATTGCATGGTAAAGTATTAAAACAAGACATACCGCGCTTTTGCGCAACATGGTCACAGTGTACGTAGCTTCTAGCGCAAAAATACTACCTTGCGGCTGGCATTGACTTTGTTTCTATCGTACACTTTGGCTACAACAGAGTTAACACTTACAGCACGAAGGTTTTCACGTTCGCAAAATACCACCGTTCTCTTTGTGAGTACAAGACTTTGGTTGGCTAAGGTAATGCAAAGGAGGCAGGGCCAGCCAATAGATAATTTAAGAAATTTAGAAATTTCGAAGATTGGCAGGCCGTGGAGTTCAACCTGGGGAAAGTAGTCCTTGCCATTTTGATTTTCTCTAAAGCATTCCGATGACAAGAAAATTTGTCCCAGGCTTGGTTTCGGTAAAGGGAATTGTCCTCACTGTTTCAGACTTTTTCAGAACGAGTGTTGCGTATGTGCCTCCAGTAAGAGAACGAAGACTGAAATACCACCGAAACCACCCGAAATTGTAAAACTTTTTGCTAGCGTTCTGCGTTTTCGCTGACCACTGGTCATTAATCTCAACTTAATGAAAAGATCGAGTTGCAGGCAAACAAAAAATCCCCAACCCGAAAGACCAAAAGCTAAAATCGGGAGGCGAGTGAAACTGACACATTGTACTCACAATGAGTACGGTCGTGCTACAAGTGTTAAACGGGTCATAAATTACCGAAGCTGCAATCTAAAGGTTTCGTACTGTTCTAGGAACAATTGGAGGACATTCAACTGACACTCAAAAGCTTGAACGAGAATATTGCCAGTATGGGAACCAAAACCCGCCGTGGTTCTCGATGTAAGAAACTATATGAGCTTTGCAACGATAGTCAAGTTAGCAAGAGGTGACAAAAGTAACATGGCATTAATTTTATCATCAGACACTCATGAAATGTCAGTCGCAAATACAGCTGTGAAAGGACCGCGAGACAAATCAGCTTTAAAAAATTTGCCTGAGGTTGAAACAGCAAGAATGAAGTCCGGACAAGAAAAACAAAGAAACTCGACGAGCAAAAGTGGCCAAAGATTCGCACATCCTGTTGTTGATAGCTCGTGGAACCCGACGTTTGACGAGTTGGAAGCGGTAAGGCCAACAGACTAAATTTACCCCGAACGGCGCTGGTTCTACAATAGTCATACGGTAGGAGTGTACGTAATGCTCTACCTTTTGGCCATAGTACCTCTCTCGAATGTTTCGCCGCGGCAAAGCCTCAAAAACCGACCTCGTTCGTGCTCAAGATCGGGTGAAGTCGTTGGAGAAACAGCTGTACCGCCATTCGCGGGATGTCCGTCGGTATCAAGAACAGCAGAGCGAAAGCATAGCCCAACTGGTGAAGAAACATGAGAAATTACAGCTGCTGATTCTTGGCGAAGAAGAGAGCAACATCCACACTGAGGTCTTCTCCGACGTTGAGGTATCTATCAACATGCAATTTCAAACTTTCGATGCTGGTCCTAATACTTTCTGAGGGCTGGGCAAGCAAAATTTACAACATTCATGGGTTACACAAAGTGGCGCACGTTTTCCATGTTGTTGGCTGGTCGATTGCGCCGCTGAAGCTAACCATCGTCAGCGTTTCGTTTGCTCAGCGCTCCCATGTGACGAACGTATTTGGTTCTAGCTGACATTGAAGGCAGGGGCTTCGGCAAGCACCACCCAGAAGTCATTGTCCGAACTAAAAACTGACTCACCGGAGCCGAAACAAAACATTTTGTCGAAAGACCCTTCCAGAAAGTCTTTCCGGGAGAAAGTCGAGAATGCTCAACCGTCTGCTGCTGTAAAGCCTCCAGTACGAGTCACGATTCTTTCCATGGCAGCGACCCATCCAAAACTAACATCGAACCTGAAAGACACAGGTAGCATGCTCACGATTCCGTCCAAAGACGCAATAATATTGCAGACTATCGAAAGCACGCTCGGGAGAAACCGAGCTGGGGTGCTGTCGGTCCTTGACGGTCTCACGATCGAGCAACAAGAACTAAAATCATATTCTGTTCTCCAGGCTATTCTTTCCCGCCTCGACCACGTGAAGACCGAAAAGTCCCGTATTGAATGAGACACCTCAGGATGTCCTCACTAAAATGCACCATATTCAGAAGGTAACTTTATGCTTTTCAGACTGGAAGTCTTCGGGTAGCTAAGCCAATTTTTGTCAGCCGCCTTTTTGTCGTTGCAGAGCCAGACTCTCCTCGTGGAAAATATGTGGCGCCGCCTGAGATGTCTAGTTGCCACTTTCGCTTCCGAAGTACACGTGTACCGGTAATGGCCGGTCCCAATTCACTAGCTCTGGACGTAATACGCACCACTAAGCTCTCAACACACTCCTCATACTCTCAGAAATGCAAAGACAGTTTTGAAAATAGGTTTTAATGTCGGTTTCGGATCAGGTATCGTTCTGAGTGCCCCTTTTATCCCAATTTGCAATTTATAGTAGAGCTAATGACTTGAGAAAGACTCACGATCAACGTCATCATGTTTTTGACGTCTGCGTTCAGACGCGACGGCATTATGGTGCGAAAATTCTCGAGTTTGATGGGCTTCATTACGTCGTCATTTGACACAAGCAAAGCATGACCAATTTAGTCTCTAATCTCTTCATGAGGCGGCGTGGCAGCGAAATTTGCCTCGCTGTTGGCTACGCTAAGGGGTATGCTCTGCAGCGGCAAACCCCATTTCGGCCGTTTAAGATCGAGGTCTACAGCAGCTCGTGTTGTCTCAGTCATATCTTCACTCCTTTTACCTGAGTTCAAAGTTGCTCCACGTCAAAATGTCGCGTCGCGCAAGCGCCGAATTCGAACAGACCATAACGATGCTGCAGAAGGGAAATGACGTCCACCGCTTGGAGTCGAGTAATGCCGTGATCCCCGACATCATTTCGGATATATCGGAGGAAACCCGAATGGAGAAGTCCACTTCCGCCTCTTCAAGTCCGGTAAGTGTAACCAATTTATCTAATGAGAAGTTTTACTCACGGAATATTTTCAGGATATGAAGAAGGAGCGATCATCGAAGACCGGATTATTGACTGGATCGACGACCAAAAACCGATCGGGATACTCCTCGCCCACTAAAGAAGACAAAGAGGCCATAAGGAAGCCGGAGAAGCCAAAGGCGAAATCAACAGCCGTAGTGAAGACCACTAAACCTTTACAACTCAAAGCTTCCGCCCACCTCAGCAATGCGCCCATGTCCTTTATTCCTTTTACTGAAATTCGAGAGGGCATAGAGCAAGCTCGCCAGAGTTTGGAGACCAGGAAGGAGAGGGTCCGCCAGCTTCTCAGCCGGAACGAGCGAAGGTATGCCCAGTATCAGAGGGAAATATCTATGGAGCAAGTGGACTACAGAAAAGAACGGAAGAAAGATCGTGCGGGTAAAATTCAGCGATCAGTAAGCGCCGACAAGTTCGCACGCTCGAACAGCCGTCAAAATGCCAACCGGAAGTTGGCAAAATCCAAAACCGCACTGGGACTAAGTACGGACACAACAGCTTCCTCTCAATCAACCACTCAAGCCGTGCCTGTCTTCCGAGCGAAGGTGGAAGTCCATGAGGGTTCTCTGACCGAAAAGCGTGAAATAAAACCTGGAGCGTTTGAGCTTTCGCTGTCTCAACTGCTGGCGGTTCCATCCCTTCCTTATTCAGGAACCGAGACAGAGCTGAACCGCATGCTTGAAGACAGACCGTCCTACTTGCAAGGAAAGCTTACTGCTGATGCGAGTCGGTCATCTCTCCATGAAGATCGGACCCTGGTCAGCTTAGAAAGTTACGTGGAAGATCCGATTTTCTCAACCTCCGGACAGAGTTCCATTTTCCAGTTAGGAGAGGGTCTAGAGTCTTTCCTAAATAGTCCATCTCACAGTGTCGAAAATCTCTCAGAGAGGTCTTTACCGCCGCTTCTGCCCATGGTTTCGGATGACTACCGCCCGATTTTTGGATGGAACGAGGAAGGCTGTCAAAGCTTTTCTTCTTTGTTGGACAACCCGAAGGTTAACAACATGTCCATGGCCTCAATCGCCAAAGAGCCTCATGTCCAGTTGCCGCCACCAGTGGAAGCTGGCATCAGCGCATACACCGGAAGTAATCGACTTGACTATATACGGGTAAGAAATCGGGACGTAGGCCGATGAGCTGGAATCACATTGTTATCTCAAGTGGCGCACGTTTACAATGTTGTTGGTAGGAAGTGTGCGCTAGTTGAGAAAACGATCTGGTTCAAATCATTTGCCCACGTCCCATTTATTATAGAACATAAACGTTGTTCGGAAATTCCTCAAGTAATGTTCATGGCCGATATTCATTTCCGTTTTTTGTACAGGAACAGTTGGAGGATCTGCACGAAATGACGAAATGTCTGGAGAAGAATACGGCCGGCATGGTCCTTGACAAGATTACGGTAAGTGGACATGAGACGCCATCCGACAGACTTGACAGAAGGCCTAGCAAGATCGATCCGGTGGAAGTCATTGACAGCACTTGGAATCCCATATTCGATGAGTTGGAAACGGTACGCGTTCAGGTCGACACATAGACAGATGTGTGACCCTCTTAATAAGAAGCTTGGGCAGTGTTCGATTTTGCAGTACTTGGCAAAGAAATTTGGCGGAAAAAACAAAAGGGAAAAGCAGCTTGATGATGCCCAGAAGAGTGTTCGTTATATGGAAAAGCAACTCGCCCGGCAAGCGACCACCCTTGAGAAATATCGCGAGCAACAGAGGGAACTCATACTCCAGCTGTTGATGAAACAGGAAAGCCTGTTGCACGTCTTTCGCATGGCAGCGGTGGACGCGGGGGAGCTCGAGAAGTAAGGTTCTTGATCATATTAGGCTCCTCAATGGTTGGGCACATTGTGCTGTGAATATGGTCTAGAATGGGACGCTTCAAGTAGTACGAGATACAACTAAATATAGTCTTGGTTCCAGCGCACTTTCTGGACACTGAAGAAGGGGCCGCGGCGGCTTATGACAGGCATGCAGCTTTCGCCGTGAACCAGAAAAGACACCTTTTCTCCCTGTTGAAACAATGTCTTATCGAACAATATATCAGCTTCATCCGACTGGAATTACGACGATTTGTCCAGAAAATATCGAACTTAGAAGGACAAACATTTAAAATTTGAACGCGTCTAATACTCATTTGCAAAGGAAACCGCTTAACGATTTTGCTGAATTTTTCTCCGGTACACTTGGCATTATCCCTCCGGGCTGATCATGTGGAATATGCGCATATCCGCTATCGGCTACGAATTTGCTGTCAACCGGTGAATCTTATTTTTGTGCAAATATGTACAAGTCAAAAACACCATTATCTCCAGTCCGTTGAAAAACTTCTTTCAAGTGCAGGCGGTGCTTCTCTGTCCATCGGTAACGTAAGTTCCGATAGTATTTCAGCCGTATTCCAAAAGTACAAAACCGACACCGGGCTGAAAATTAGCCAGAAGATTACAAAATTGAAAATCCTCTTCATTGGGAACTTAGGTGTGCTATATTATGTGGCTTTGTCAGATCATCTGGCGGACGTTTGTCAGTAGCGATAATGCTGGAAATGGAGCAAAAGAGAGCTGCTGTCGGCGGCGATCAAAGCGCGATGAGCACTCCGGTCAACAAGCGAGCCCAGTCAACTGTGTATATATACCAATCGGGGATCGGAAACTTCCGCGTCACGGACGTAAATGCTGTGGGACAGTGCGACAATGCGTATTTATCGTAAGTCAATTAGTCGCTGACAGTTGAAGAGTATAACAGGATGCTTTTAGGTCTTT
Organism: Ramazzottius varieornatus; assembly: GCA_001949185.1. Classification (NCBI taxonomy): domain Eukaryota; kingdom Metazoa; phylum Tardigrada; class Eutardigrada; order Parachela; family Ramazzottiidae; genus Ramazzottius; species Ramazzottius varieornatus. The sequence goes on from BDGG01000008.1 coordinate 1,204,585, forward strand.
GTTAAACTGAAGTTATTCGGTGTGCCCCGGGCGAAGCTGGAAGCCGCTCGCAATCGAAAGCGGACTCGGAAACAACAGCTCTGCCGACAAGCCGCGAAGTCTTGGCGGCATCAGGAACAACAAAATGCACTGATTGTCGAGCTCTTGGAAAAGCTCGATCAACTTCGAAGAACCCTGCTTGGGGAGAATGCAACCGACGAGGAGCTGAAATCTACGTCTGACGGAGCAAGTGAACGTCGTTCGGTAATTCCAGTCGCTGAGAGGAAAGCTCGGCTTGGCAAGGAAAGAAGCGCATCGCAATAAGAGGATTACCCGCCTCGAGCTGTGACAAAGGCGGAAGCTCGATCAAGCACGCGCCAAACCGGCCTGGAACCCACGAGACGGCGGAGAATTCAGTCGATGAACATGGCTCAACCTCAGAAACCTCGCAGAGTAAAGACGCGAACGCTTGTGTCGATCCAGTTGACGGGACCGCCGCCTCGACTAACGACGCTAAGCTCGTACAGCAGCTACTGTAGATGAATGCAGGCTATTGAGCAACAACTCGAGCGGGACCGAGCTGAGCAGGTCTCAGAAATTCAAGGTTTTAAGAACGAAAAAGAGCGATTCACTAAAATTCGTTTGGATTCAAAAGAGTTTTCCGAGCCCTATAGCCAGAATGAACGGATGGAAAAGGTAAGGCATGCGCAGATTACCGAAACCACAAACGGAAAAACGTCATCCGTGATGTCTTTTGTTCTGCAGATTCAAGGGATAGTCGCGAAAACCTCTAGCGCCACTGAGCAAGAGCCATAAGATCGAAACTTTGAATACCAATACTTAAACCTTTCTTAGCTGAACCTCAGACCAGGTTTTCTGGTATTCCAAATGACAGTATCGCATGCAAATCGCAAACTTGCCAATCTACTAGGAGATATTTCACCTGTATTTTTTGAACATGTCGAAAAACTGATAGTCCTTCTCCGCTTGTTTCTTACTATAGAAGAACTTCAAGTGCTTCTTTTTATACTGCTTCCACGTCTCCAACGCCAGCCAGTCTTCCAATATTTGCTCGTCCGAAGGTATGGCGTCCTCCAAGTCCGCTTTCAGGTCCTCCAAAAACTGTACCCTGTTGGCTTTCTCGAATACCGACCGCGGTATAGTCAAGCACTCCACCATCGTCAGCGCTATAATATGCGTCCTCCTCAGATCTTCCCCTACCCCAAAGTAATCGCCTTCTTTGAACTCTGTAATGAACAAATGACGGCCTTCCAACTCCGGATGGTTCTTCAACTGCGAAGGCGGCAACCACCTCCGTTCGTCATCAGCTTCCAACGATTGATACATCAACGTCTTGTTCTTTCCAAAGTACAACCTCTCTAGTATCACATCCTTGACCATGGCACAACGACCCTTTTGTACAATGTAGGTGAAGGCTGACTGACCAGACACATCCGATAAGATGGGCTTGTTCTGTCCGAAAGCAATGACTGATGAGTTTTCGTTCAAAATCCGCAGTTCGGCATCGGACCAGGAAGCGAACATTTGGGCACTCTGTAGTACGGCGAAGCGGTCTGCCCAAATGGCTTCGAAGGAAGTGCGGAGAATCTCGTTGAAGGGGTCTTCGTCCACTCGAAGGAGCTCGACGTCACCTTGGGTCACTCCCGTACTCCTTCGTTCGTCGTTGTTGAGCAGCTCGATCTCCCCGATGATGCTACTGGGGCCACGCACTCCCAGTGGGTAGTAGTTGGTCCGGCCGCTTCGTGGGTCCGAATCGCTGGCTTTGAAGTTGACACTGCCGGTCAGGATAAAGTACATGGAGTAGGGTTCGTGGCCTTGACGAAGCCTGCAAATTAACACAAAAACCTACAACCCTGTATACATTAACCCTACTGTATGTTCAAGACAAGAAAGGGAAAAAAAACATGTGGAAAGAGATGACCTCTAAACAAAAGCAACAAAGGAACTTCGTACCGCACTTCGTCATCTCCGTTGTTCTTATCGCACAAACCAGGATGTTATTTGGATGTTCAGACAATCTTGAACAACAGAAACTTCCACCATTAAAATTTTCGTTCCATAGAATCAAGGCATGGTAGAAGCTGAGTCGATTTTTCACAATGTCGATTACAGTACAGTAGTATCAGCAAGCAATCGAGATCAAACTTACAGAACGCGTCCGTCATCGAAAGTGTCATATCGCGCCCAGACTGCCAACTGTTGCCTCACCGGCGGCGCGAACTTGTCGAAGCACTTGTAGCGTTCCAGAATCCTCGTGATAGTCTGAATATCTTCCACCGTCCTTCCAATGGGATGCACATTCAAGGCCGTCTTTTCCTCTTCCGTTAGCCCACTCAGCACCCTCTTACTCGAGAAGAAGTCGCTGACTTTGAAAAAGACCTGCTTCTCCTCCCCGCTACTCGGGTCCTTGTAAGTTGTCTCGAAGCCGCGATATGCATCCCCACGCCTATTGTCCTTCGCCCATCGCAGGTTCATCATGACTACTCTAGCCAAAGCCCGAAGCTTGATGACAGCAGGCGGCTCGTACTCGGGTTCGCTGTCATCGTCTGGCTCGGATTCGTCAGTCTCGCCCGGCAGCGACCATTCGGGGTCCTCAAAGTCGGACGGGATGCGTGCCATCAAGTCTTCGATGGTCAACCTGCGCTTCTTACCTTCATCCATACCGATAGCTTGAGCACTGGTCATGGGGGATGCTTCGGATGTTTCCTCGTGCTCGGACTTGTCCGAGTCATCGTAATCGTCGTCAGTCTCGGTGGGTTCCTGACTATCGCCTTCCTCGGCTGAAGTGTCGCCTGCTCTATCGACGGATTTCGCTTTCTGTTCCTTTGAGGCTTTTGAAGCGTCAGGGGGACTACTTTGCGAATCACCAGCATTGTCTTTCTTGGTATCATCATTGGGAGGACGCCTGGGCTGATCATTGCTCACTGCGGATGAACCTACAACACGATCACTATTGACGTTCTCTTTTCGACTAGACATTTTATTTTCGTAAAGTTTCCATAGTTGCCTATAAAAGACAGAGAAACTGCTATTTTTCCATCCACCTGTAGCTTCGGGAAAATCATAGAACGAAGCTAATGTCGTAGATATTTCATCTCCTTGCTATGAGAAAACATCGCGGAAGTCAGAGATCGTACTATTGATACATCCAAAATTGTTTTCTGGACAGCGGTTCTTCATCTATGATGAAAAAAAAGATGTTTACAAACAGCAATATTGTGCGAAAGTGTATAAAACAGTAGTTTTACTGTGACGACTATATTTAGATGGGGAAACAGTACCACGGTGAGGCATTCTCCCCGGATGAAGACGGACAGGATTTAAACATAGCGCAACAGGTCGCGAGGAATATTCTGATCCCATCAGCAGGTATCCATCCAGGGGACGAGGGTTAGTACCTACCGTAAAACAGAAGTGCGTAAATATCACATTGAAAAATGGGAAGCGAATTATGGACGTACGTTTTCTTGAAGCCATATTTTTTCCGCTCGTAAAAAAGATCGGTTTTGGCGCTGCCTAGGTTGACGATCTTCGGACATCCGTCTCGGTCCTTCTCGACGATAGTACATTCCTTACAGTAATAGGCATCCGATACTCCTGGACCTCCACAAATCACACATCGTCCTTGGTATGAGCCATAATTGCATTCGTCGCAGATGCGCACTAACGTTGATGGCCGGACATACGAGTCGCATATAACGCACTTGCCGTCGCACTTCTCGCAGAGTCGTCCGATAGCCACTCCAGGCTGTTTCCGACAGAAGATCAGATCGGGATGATGCTTGGCCATCTTATCGCCGGAAGATTTTGTGACTTGAGAAAACTGTAAGGAGCAACAACAGATCCACTGGAAGATTACGAAGAACGAGGTGGAAGAAGCTCAAAAAGACTAGGAGAAAAAGAGTTTTCGAACAATCAAGTTTGCTCAATCAAGCATAATCATCGCCAAATGGTAACAGTTTATCGCAATCTCGGTAGCAAACATCTTCATCGATTGCGAAATAGCAACGAAGCCGTTAAGTGTCAAGCTGATAACAGTTCCTGTGGTTGTGAGTCAATGTTCTAGAGTTAGATTCCGCGCATTTGATACCGGACATCTTTCTGCGATACCAACTACTGGAACAGGACTGAGAATCGCGTCAACGATACAAAAGGCTTCAGGAAGTTGGTCGGCCAAGACCACGGTCTGCCCGTGAGGATCAAGCAGGTTTGTTCTTTATACACGCGCGACTTCCGGTTGCATCCGCTATTCGCATCGAGGGACTAACCACATTCTTCCCATGTTTTCAGTTGTGGATAAAGAGCTTCAAACATGGAAAAGCCGTTGGATGATGATGCGGCTGTGGGAGAAAGCGTCGAAACGATAGAGAATGCCTCCGAACCTGTAACTTTTCAGTCCTTGGTGAGTCCAGAGTCTAAAGTTGATGAATCGAAGCATCATGCGTATACTGTACTTTCGAATATGGCTGTAGTATAGAGACTCTTGTTATGTTCTATTGTCCAACTTCAGATACGGACAACTGCACCTCTTGACTTTGCAGGGAGTTGTCGATGTTTTGTGCGAAGCATGCGCCGCCCTCGGATGGAATACTCCTACCAAGATTCAGAGGGAGACACTACCTGTGGCCCTAGAAGGTATGTGAAGTAATTGAAGACAGCTTTCGTAAGGTGTTTTGAATTTGCGACAAACATCATCGTCGCTTAATATCATCGGGCTTTACAGGCAAAGACATCATCGCACTTGCCGAGACCGGTTCGGGCAAGACCGGCGCCTTCGCCATTCCCATCATCCAGAGTCTTCTGGCGGCGCCTCAACGAATGTACGCCTTGGTCCTGACTCCGACCCGAGAACTAGCCTTGCAGATCTCCCAGCAGTTCCTAGCCTTGGGAAGCTCAATGGGCCTGAAATGCGGTAAGACTTCGGAGCTCTCCTGTTCCTTTCGAGTCCTACACGGGCGGTTTCTGCGACCATAACAAAAGACTCAATGTTTACCGTTACAGCGGTGATCATCGGAGGGAACGACCTCAACGAGCAGAAAAAGGAGCTGGCGTTGGAACCGCACATCATAATCGGTGGGTACCAATCGTCGACGGTTCTTGCACAGTCGTTTTCTTTTGAGTTATAGTTTTGTAGAGAACATTTCGTTTTTCAGCCACACCCGGACGTTTGGTGGACCATCTCGAGAACATGAAAGGATTCAGCCTCAAAAAGATTAAATATCTAGTCATGGACGAAGCTGACAGAATACTCAACATGGATTTCGAGACAGAGGTATGTCATACGGTTGGTTGGTTTCAGATTAACGGAAGCTGGTCGAACATTAAATTCGGTGGATGCATTATATTAGCAATGCAATGTATCGTGCAGGTTGACAAGATTCTACACGCGATACCGAAAAACCGGAAGACGTATCTGTTCTCTGCCACGATGACGACCAAGGTGAGTTTGGCTGGCTCAGCCTGGCTGAAACTTGCAGGAACTGTGCGAGACCTTGCGACATGTCTTATAGTGCGTGTCCGCTGTGGTGTAGCTTGTTGTCTAGACCGCATCGTTCACAAACATACTAAGCCCGGCTTTGAGGTACTTGCTGCTTCCTGAGTTATGGGGAATTTGAAGAGCCCACGGGGTTTCTCTGCTAGATGAATAAATATTGATACGAATACGATAACCGGAAGTGACTATGTTTCAGGTGGCGAAACTTCAGCGAGCTTGCTTGAAAGATCCAGTGAAGGTCGAAGTATCTTCCAAGTACCAAACCGTAGAAAAGCTCATACAGAACTACATCTTCGTCCCGCTAAAATTCAAGGCAAGTTGCCAGAGCTTAAGAAACCCGTAGCTTTAATATGATAGATAATAAGCGATCTTGTGAGCCTGTGTCAATGTTTTTGTTGTTTTCTTGCAGGACGTTTACCTGGTTCACATCCTCCGTGAGCTGGCCGGCTGCTCTTTCATGATCTTTTGTGCAACTTGTAACAACACGCAACGCTTGGCGTTCATGCTGAGGAGCCTAGGCTTCACGGCGATACCGCTGCATGGTCAAATGAGCCAGGTACCGTCGGATAATATGAATCAATTTAAAACTCTCACATGGCCTTACAGGTCGTATCGCCTTTCTCAATCTTTGTCAACTGAATACCATGGGCTCTTTCTTTGCAGAATAAGCGATCAGGCGCTCTCAACAAATTCAAGGGCAAGAGAAGTGAAATGTTAATTGCCACCGATGTCGCAAGCAGGTCAGACCAATCTGTTACTTGATAACTGGAAGAAAACACTGAAAAAATGAAATATGAATATTTGAAACAAATTCCAAAATATGAGAAATGTTACAGTAATTTATTATTATTTAGACGTTTCAGAGGCCAGCGGACGAGACGGGCAAGATCGTTGTCTTCAGTGGCGTACTCTAGTCAATACAATGAAAACGTGCGCCGCTCGAGACAGCGCTCTTGTAAGTTTCGGTTGCAGGCCTTCCCATTCGAATTAAATTCACCTTCCACTGTTTTAGGGGGTTAGATATTCCGCACGTTGATGTAGTCATTAACTTTGATATTCCAACACACTCCAAAGACTACATTCACCGGGTGGGAAGAACAGCACGTGCTGGTCGTGCCGGGCGGTCAATCACTTTCGTTACACAGTAAGTGGGAACATTTTCTTCTCTGTCGACCGTACCTCTAAAAGTAAATATTTTCCAATCGGCAAATTGGTCAAACCAATAATTCCTTATTGATTCGCCATGAGGCCATTGGCTACCTTCAGCAGCCTCCAATGAAACCAGACCGGAGAAACTCGATAGACCGAAATCTGAGTTTGATTGAATTGCTGCTTTGAGTCAACTCGTAGGATGTTTAGATTTGTGCGGCACAGTGTCGGTGAGATGATCGAATTCTACTGATAGCTTTGATTCTGTTTATCAGGTATGACGTGGAGCTGTACCAAAGAATAGAACATCTCATCGGGAAGAAACTCCCCTTGTACGAAACCGCCGAAGACGAAGTGATGGTCTGGGTCGAGAGCGTTACTCGAGCTCAACATCACGCGAGGCAGGAAATGAAGGAGCTGGACGAGAAGAAACGCGGAAGTAAGCGGAAAGGCAACGATGATGCGGGGGAAGACACCGAACAGTCTCTTGGAGTGCAGCAGAAGATCAAGAAAAGAATGGGAGGTCGCGGTGGCAAGACAAGCGGAAGTGGTGGACGAAGAGGCTTACAGAACGGCAGGGGTGGAGGTCTTGCTGGCGGAAGAGGAGGTTTCAAGAAGAAAAGAGGACATGGTCATTAATTATTGATATGCTTTTTTCTAGAATATTCTGACCAGATTTTCTCATTGGTTCTTCGGCGGTATGATTTTAGTTTCCGCTTGGATGATTTGAACAGGGGGCTGAACAATGAAGTCATTATACTGTATTGTTTCAGTGATTTACAACTACAAAGAGTCGTTTGACAACAAGTTGCGTCTCGAAGTCCTGTTTGTTTGGGTGCGCGTGTTCGTTCACGTTCGCAGTGGAGCTGGTATTTGCTTGATGAGACTGCCGAGGACGGCGCTTTCTACTAGGTGCTCAATCAGAGTTCGCTTACCATTATGTGATAAGTTTTATTTGTTTGTCGAGCCGGGTAATCAGTACTACACTCTGGAGAAGCTAAGTGATAGCGCGAGCCGGTGACAGGCTGCGAAGGAATGCGAGCTAGACTACGAACCCGAAGGCGATACTCCTTCCGGCTGCCTCCCCTCTGCGAATAAATTTGTCGAGTGATATTCTAGCGTTACCAGCCTCTCTGTTTGACGCACAACATTACGGAAAACAATCAGTCGTTTTGCGGTTTTTCAAGACTTTTTCTGGGGTACCCGACAGTGAACGGTGACTTCCGCCTGTTCATGCTGTAGTAAACAGTCCTTACATACCAGCTTACTCTCAACGTGTCATCGTGTCATGTATATGGTCAGTTTGCTGTGTGCTTGACCTGACAGCCTGACAAACAAGGTATGGAGGGGTTGGCCTTCACCTGCAACCGCAAGCCCACCTTCCAGACAGCGGGGACCAATCAATGATTCAGGAATTACATTAGCCACCATGCGCGCGTGTCTCTCGATCTTTTCCTCTTCTGGTCCAACTCGTCGAAAACATGATGTTGCCCGATCCGCAGGTAGCCACAGTCGCTCAGTCTACTCTTTCTCGCTGCAGCTTTCATCGTTTCCTCCGAGTTTACCCACCACCACGTCGCTTTGAGCCGAGAATGCGTGGATTCAGCGCATTGTTGCCATTTTAACCACACATTTCGATGATGCTATGTGCTGCGTGATTGCGGAATAGTTCCTGGACAATTGCTGATTGGTGATACTTTTTACCATGAATAAAATATGGCGCTTTTTGAGCGGACGGCGGTCAAGCAAGGGAGTACGCCTACACAATGGCCCCGACACCATCCAGCCTCCCAAAGGCACGGTGGAATGCAACATCGTCCTGTTGGATGGCACTGCTATGAAAATCCACATCCCTGTAAGTACAGTAATATTGAATCTTCACCCGTATAGTACCCCGTAAATTGTGCGATCCCATGACGGACCAAAAGCGGCGGAAGCTACTGTAATAAATATTGGGAGACCTTGTGTGTCAGGACTCAGGGGGAATAATTCGAACCAGCACAATTCACATGTTGCGCTTCAAGGTGAAATCTTGCACTATGGACGCACTGATCGTGTGCGCATTCCGTGTGTGCTTTGTGCGCGGCGCAGCACATATCGATTGATTGGGTCGACCAGTGTCCAGTTCTTGATTGGGTTTTCCAGATTGGATACGAGTTTCTTCGTATTCGACAAAGGGACTACGCTTCGATTTCGACGGTCTTCTTCCGTCGTATTCGCAGGGGAAACACAAACAAGTAAGAAGAACTTTCAGAAAGGCAAAGACCAGGGGAGGAAGGAGGAAAAGCAGGAGGAACAATGAGGATGATGTTTGCGTTGATGATTTGCGTGACGTGCTTTATGGCTTTGATGAATTCAGCCTTCCTTGTCATTGTGTATCTGTCGACGTAATTTCACATCTGCTGAAGCTTGAAGCGGATCTGAACAAAAGGATTGATGCAGACAATGAGAGTCGTCCGAATGTTTTTTACCTTTGTAGCGGTCCTTTGGCTAGGGGAAATACCTCGCACAGTGGCCGGTATTGTACCAGGATGGCGTTACAGCACGCCAGGTATTTGGACAGAGTGAGTTGAGGGTTGGTTTCTCGGCTCTCTTTAGCAGGTTCTTTGGAGCTTGCTGACCAGTTTGGCCATCTCTACAGTCTGCATCAACGGTGAGTGCTGCTTACCAAGGACATTTTTTCTGCTTCATTTCTGCTGTGATGGCCGTTACTGGCACTTATTTCTCGTCTTTATTGGCAGGTACATGTCCTCAACGCTTCGCGGACCACAGTAGTCTCTCACGTGTAGCACTAGCTCGCAAAGGCCCTGCGGCCAGTCTGTTTTCGTCCAGCTGTGCATGAAGAACATCGACTGCCACAAAGAGTAATGGGTCCTTCTTTCTTTATGGAAAAACGTGATGAAAAAGAACAACTATCAAAGGCTTCTTGAAACAGGAAAATGACTTTTATGGCTGTCTGGCGTCTGCTGGTTAAACATGTGTCATTGACGCCGAGGTCGATACTGCACACAGTTCGGAAACATTAGATTTGGTGCGGCAGGATGAGGGCCAGCAGCGAAGCGAAAACAGATTGACGTGAGGTCTAATCGAGATAACTGCTTGATTGATTAGGCCGGAGCTTTGACTGAATCTGAGGGTACAAATTTTTGGGTTCGGTGCAGTCGAAGAGCCCCAAAACTTCGGTCCAGAAGCAACAAGGAAGTGCCCATAGAACAAAAAGTTAATCGAGCAGACAAAAACACCTGCAATCAAAGATCAACGCCGCACACCCAGGATTCGTTTGAAGTGCGGTTGATTGGGTTGATTTTGTCAGGGTTTTCCGGGTGCATTGTTTTTTTAGGAAATCGTTTCGTCTTTTGTTGTTTTATCGGTTCTTGACAGTCAACAAAGTCGTCAGAATTAGATTAATCGATCAAATGTCAGATTGCATGATACTAATCAAACAGAATTATGCGTCGAAAGGAATGGAAATTGGGCAGTCGTTAGGAAATAATAAGCATTGAAGTGTTGCTTGTTGCTCCAAATTCTTGTACGCTTCTGCAGAGTTTTCGATCGCGATCAGTAAAGTGAAGCACTTCTGACGCCTTGAATAATTTATGCTTTCATTACTGACATACAGAAGTATTCTTTGGAATCGCGGACGAGAAAACTTGAAAAGGATTCAGGAAGCTGAGAGCTTCGAAAGATAAATGGTCGTGTTTTCGAGTTCTTTTATGAGCTGGTGTTATTCATCGTGAACGACAACGTGCGAAAAAACCGAGTGGTGGTTTTATGACGGAAGACTAGACTGGTCGGGTACGCGTACTGTAACGCGGTGAAATAAGTCTTCAACCAGCGGTCAAGCATGGCGCCGGATGGTCATTGTTGATGGGTGCTGAATTCAATACCTCTTTCGAGTTTGGAATTTACAATTCACACCATCCGATGGCGGACATGCATGGTGCTCGAATACATACCGTAATGCGATGATAACCTGTTTGCCTTGCTTCTTACGCACGACACGCCAAGTCTACTGTCAACTTTCGAACTGGTGTACCATTTAAACCACAATTCAGAGTCGTGCAGGAAAGGGGCGGAGACTTTACCGTGCAGCGGTCGGTGCGCATATTGTATGCATATTTACCTTTGAGTGAATAGCAGTCGCGTCTTTACATGTGCACACTAAGCATTTTGATGCCAGCCAATGGAAGCAGTGCGGCGCGGTTTGCGCTTGACCAGTGCAAAAGTTGCCGACTGCTTGTAAGACGAGTTCGAAATTTAGTTTCCGTGTTGGGAGGATCTCTTACATTGAACTGCAGACGCATCTGCCTCCGCGGACATGTACCGACTCATTCACGTCACGCCGATCATTGTTTTGAATCAAAATTCGTGTCCGGCCAACAGGAAATTAAACCCAGGTTTAGTGGTCGATGAAACGCATGAAAGCGCGGATCGATGACCATCATAGTAATTTGAGATGTCCACCTACACCCTCTTTCTGAATTCCGGCTTTCGTGCTGTCCCTTGCTTCCTTGCTCTCGCATAAAGTTCGCAACAAGACTATCTATTTCATTCCGAGATTCCAGGCCATGGAGTTGGAACAGGGCGAACAAAATGGCTTTTCGCGTAAAATCGAAAGCATCGGTAGTTTGTAATGTGGAGAATGTCGTTAGGCTTATCTTATCGCAACTCGCAAGCGCGGCCTTAGAGTTCGCGAGCTTCTGTTTGCGTTTTTATTTATAGGCTTTTTGACTCCGATTTACAAGGAAAGGAAACGCCTGCTGATCAAACTGGTGTTATCACCTACTCGTACACAAAATGCATTACAACATTTTTATGGATAGTGTTATCGTTTACACAGTACAGCCATCGCTTATCGGCAACATCAAAATAGCAAACAAAATGTGCGCTCGAATTCTTGGATAAATATCGGAATTCGGCCTGTCGTTCTTCCATAATTCTACCCAGTTTCAAAGGCCGAAACAAATCCCGACATCCAAGAGTTAAACAAGGAAGTTGGATCGTTCCGTCGTGGCTTCCTTTACAACATGAGTTTAGGATTTCGTGTCAGTGAACTTTGGAGGTTCATCTGTCAAGTTTCCCAGTTTGACTTGAAGGAGGAAGTGGATCGATGGATAGGAAAAGGTGGGGTAGATTTAGAAGTGTGCGGTATATCTGTCAAAGGTGGACAGTCCAGCATCACAAGTGTTAATTTAGACCTCCTTGAGAAGCCACTTATTTACGTCTTTCTTATCGTATGTCCAACTACGTGACCAAATCCAACAGCCTCGACCAGGCCAGAACAAACAAGTACGCAATTGTGTTTGTACCTGTGCTGAGACTTACTCGTTCGGAACAACGACGAGCGATTAATCTGGCACGTTCGTTCCCGCTTCCACAAAGACGATTCGGCTACGGTGCGGTAGATACGAAGTACAATGCGTTTCCCGGGTTCTTCGATTGTTATCATACACGAAGGAGAGGACATAATTCAGCCGTACACCTTTTTGAAACGTACTGTAAATCTGACGGTTTATGTTTTCGAGCTCAGTGCACCAACTCACCTAAGTTTTCGCGTAGGATGAACAATCAACGTATCAATAGTATTGGCCGCAATGCTTAAGTTTTTTCCTCAGAATTACGTCGCAAAAAAGGTACGGCAGATCTATGTCCTCCTCCTCGTATTCGAAGTACCCGGCAACAAACTCGCTCCGATCGTTTTCCTGAGTGGCGCACATTTTCAACAATATCGGCTGAAAGGGTGCGCCACTTCGGAAAAGACACACTCAGGTTTGCCAGCCGAGCTCCCTGGTATCGTAATGATAACGCCGATGATCGAGAAATCTGAATCTTGAACCTGGCCATCTGAATCTAAAGCTTCGTACGGCGACGTGTGGAAGATTAGCGTATGAGTTTAGAGTTCAGGTTCGGCACTGTGGATGGATTATGGGAGCTTGTAATGGGCGTTGCCTGATAACTTTCACGGCAGATGAGCGTCTTTTGACCAGATGAAAGAGGGGAGTTATCCGTTGGTAACTGCCGTCAATTGGACAAGCGAACAGTCAAGCTTGACGCGGCGTGGCATAAATGTAGCGGCGGCCACCTGCTGCCATTCTCAAAAAGGATTTCGCCTATACCAGGCGTTGTCTGAATATGTGCCGTCATGTTCAGATGGATATGACCCAAAGCTTTAATACTTCTTGATGACTGCACAAGTTCATCCGCGGCGTGATCGATGTGAAATTAAACCATGTAACTGTTACAATATACTGAAACCACTTGTAGAAAAAGGTAAAAAACCCAAGCCTAATATTTTTCAGTTTTGAGGCCAGCAAACGAAACGTACAAGATTTCCATGGGGAGTGGCGCACACTGGCAGCCAACAGTACTTAGAACGTACGCCACTTGGGAACTCGAAAAGATCGATTTTCCAAGTGGCGCACCCTTCTGGCCAACAATAATAGAGACGTGCGCCACTTTGGTCAGCGGTCTTACTCATTTCTGATGCCGGCCTCCCGAGTGATAATTCGCTTGATGGGCCAGTGATGGCGGTTGTATGCGCTTGTTGAAGTGAAGTTGTCGAGATTAAGCAAACGGTAAAAAAGCGCTGTCAAGGTCAGGTTAGTTAATTCCGTCGCTGGAAGCCTCAGCGGTACTCTACCTTAGACGGAGAGTCAGCTCCTGACCCGACATCCGTCATGGGTGGCTCTACTCGATCAAGCGACGCAGATTTATGTGCCATGTTGACGTTTGTGTTGTGCGGCTGACGTGAGGCCGTTCTGCGGTATTGTTTGAAAGGACTGTGAGCCGATGTTGTGCTGTTTTTTGCTATTTACAGAAACGCGCGCCGGCTCAGGAGCTGATTGATCAAGTGGCCCACGCCCTCGATTTGGTAGAGAAGGATTACTTTGGATTACAGTTCTCCGATGTCTATCAAGTTTCGGTAAGCAAGCTCTCAAGCTTATTCGTCCCTGTCTCACCTGGTCTTTCTTGTCAAACATCTTTTCTTTCTTTTTACAGCATTGGTTGGATCCCACCAAAACTGTCAAACATCAGATAAAGAGTAAGAAATTTGGGAACCCAGTCTGACTCAAAAGCCCTTGCGACATGGGAGTCACGTTTCCTATTTTGCAGTTGGTCCGCCTTTCACACTTCACTTCCGCGTCAAACTTTTCCCGCCGAATCCTCAAAATATTCGTGAAGAATTAACGAGGTGAGTTCCTGGTGGTTTTTGTGTGGCAGTGTCTTCGTCACCATTATTCTGATACTGGCTGAAGAGGATTCGTAGCAAAGCGAGTGGAGGAAACAATCCTGGTTTTCGATGTGCTATATTGCTTGATGTTTGAGATTGGACTGCCTACTGGGATCCTGATCAGGATGCACGGATAATAGCACGCTTTTTATTGCAGGTATTACTTTTTCCTACAAATCAAACAGGATATACAAACCGGTCGACTGCCGTGTCCCTTCGACGTCGCTGTTGAACTTGCAGCCTATATTTTGCAATGTAAGTGCCGTAGAGACCGTACTGCAGGCTTTAGAGCATGTTGAGTGGACATGCCTATTTTGATCTTGCCTTTGATCAATGTCGTATCACCCTCTTTTTTACCTGCCTATGTTGCTTTTCGATAACGATGTATCGCTCGAATTAGCCCTTCGACTTCACGTGGGCTGCATCTTATTTCCTTGTTCTATTTTTTTGCAGCTGAAAACGGAGATTATGCCCCAAACATCCACACCCCGGAATTTGTGTCAGAGTACCGGTTCGTCCCGGAAGAGCAGCAGACGGATGAGATGGAAAATTCCATCATCGAAATGTACAAGAAACAAGAGTACGTACCTCTCATTCACTCATCGGATCAGTTCGAAAGGAATCTGTTTTGTTTTGCAGAGGAAGAACACCGGCGAACGTTGAGTTTACCTACCTTCTCAAAGCCAAAAACCTCGAGCTGTACGGTGTGGACGTCCACGTCGTCTTTTCAACGAAAGACCACCAAGAATATTCGCTAGGGTTGACACCTAACGGTATCCTTGTGCGAGACAAGGAAGGCGAACTTCTGGGAAACTTTAATTGGTAAGTCCGTGGATCAACTAGTGAAGCAGCGTTTTCACGCTAGCCGGCAGCCGTATTCTGACACCCATATTGCTTTTCTCTTCAGGGATAAGACCGAACACATAAATTTGGACGGGAAAAAACTACGGCTGTGGGTATACGATGACGAACACCGCGACAGTTACCCCTTTGTCTTCATGTCTTCCAGCAAGAAGGCCGCCAAGCACCTGTGGAAGTGCGCCGTGGAGCACAACACCTTCTTCCGCACCACGGCGCCCCTCCACCCACCGACCATCCGCCAGAACTTTTTCCGAATGGGTTCACGTTTCCGTCATACGGGTAAAACAGCTGCTCAGATGGCTACGGAAGCTCGGCCTGTGCAGAAAGCGCAGTTCGAGCGGCGACCCAGTCAGCGCTACTCACGAAGGTCGACCATTCGGCGAGCGCCAGCTGCCACCACCAACAGCGGCACTTCACATGTCAACACCACAGCGGCGACAGCTACCGAGAACGCCTGGTCATTGAAATCGGTACCGACATCGCCCACAGGCACTTCCGAGATACTAGCTTCACGTACCATCAGGTATGATGTCTTTTTCCATCAATCAAACTCCCGGCCACTTCTATGACCATCACATTTGCATACTGAATAACATCGAAAGAATATTGTAATCGAATTCTTGTTTTTTTGTCTTATAGTCCTCAGTCGCCGCCAAAGACCTCAGTACAGAACTTGGCCGCTGTGCCGCAGTTTCCGATGGCTGAGAGTTCTTGCGAAGTGTTAGCCACCACTTTCTTGAGCATGAGCGACTGTCCGCCTCCGTTACCTCCTCGACTTGGAGGCAACGAGCGAAGTCCCTCCTTGAGCGAGATTGCTAACCGCGATCTGATACGGTCGTCCTCTGCACGGACACTTGTTGCCAGTCCAGTTGGTAAGCCCACTAAACTGAACAACAAACGGGGAAAATCCCATTTCTTTATTTCGGTAACAGCGTTTATCACTCGGTAGAATCGACCGGACTAAACAAGCCGGCGGACCCACCTTCTTCAAGCGACTCGCCTTTGAAATCCACCAAGCCGTACCACTTCACCTTCACTCCGGCAGCACTGCCTTTGGAGTCACAAGTGGCACCATTGTTGCCGTCAAAGTCGGAAGAATTCAGGCGTAGTAGAGGAGCTTTGGACAACACCTTCACGACGACCTCGACGCTACCAACAGCGCCAACGACCGTGACCACTTCGTACACAACGTCCTTCGACCAACCCATTCCGCGAGAGATCAACGGGTACGCGCTTCGCCACTGTCACATTTCATTTCCCTGAACGACGCGGTATGCCCTCTTTCACTGAGATGTTGTGTTCCATTCAGGTTCAGACTGAAGTCGGCCGAAACCGTCATAACGAAGGACCCGACCACGCCCAAGGAACTAATCAGCATCTTGAAAAAGTATATGTTGCTTTCTTAGCACCGAATCTCTTTCGTGCTATATGAGGGAAACAGACATGAGTTGGAAAAGTAAGTGAAGCTTCGTTTCGTTGTAGAGATGTTGAGGTACCTTCCTTGGCGACCAATCGTCATCCTTCGAGCGATTCAGGTCGCGCTTCACCACCAAGTGATCCTTCGGTATCGCCCTCGCGGACTTCCAGTGCTCTGTCAGCGGTAAGTGCGACCATCTCTTGTCGTTTCCGGAACGTAACGCTTGTTGTTTACGCTTTGCATTGCTCGGTGATTGTGCTTTCGTTTCATCGCACTTTGCCATTTGCTCAACAGGTGTCCAAGAGCCTGATGGACATGGGTGTCATGGGCGATATCGATACTGCTCCGCTTCTTCGTGATTTCGAGAATGATCATGATGAGGCGGAAGCACTGCCTACTCCGCTGCTAGCTTACGAAGTGGCGGTTCGCGAAGGCTTGCAGACGCAGGAACCTGAAAGCAATACCCCGCTCGCAGCTTTCCCCAATTACATTACGCTGGCTTGTCACAGCGAGACTGCTGCTTTGCTTGATAATATGCACTTGGCACCCCAAGTTACCGCTTCGTTCACAAGTACCGCTGTTGTAAGTTTTGGTGTTGCTGCTGACGCTTTGCTCGATCACGGCACAAATTCAGGTCTGCTACTTAGATTTGGGAAAAAGTGCCAAAGCTGGATCAGCTTTCAGACGTAGCGTACGGTTATGGTGTTTTTAGCTGGAAGCGTGCGCCACTCGGGAAAATATTCTCGTCGAGCTTTGACATTGTATTTGTGAACATCATTCTTGATTTCGAAACTGTAAGTTTCTGTGCATATCGTAACGGGTTTGCTACTGTAGGAGGCGTCGAATGAATCAAACAGTGTTACGAGATCGGGTTCGGGAGCTTCGACAGGTTCCACCGGGATCACCCAAGTGAAGTACACACCGGCCAACAGTATCAGCAACGCGACCTACCAGCCCACGTCGTGGATCAGGCCGGACGTGGTCCCAGTTCCTGATATACCGTCCTTTTCCAAGGCCGAACCGGAACGAACCTTCTTCTCGAAGCACGAACCGGACAAAGTGCGACGAGTCATCACCACAGAACTGTGAAGCTTTCTAACTTTGTAAATGAATACCAATTAATTTGCAGTTTTATAAGCTTTGCTTGTTAACGTCTTGTGCATGCTGTACTTTAGTCGTGTTCTACAGCCTTGCTGTCTTTCTTACGGTTCACTACACTTTTCCAGTTTTATTATCCAGCACTGATTTTAGCTTTGAAACTTTCAGTTCAACCGGCGTTACTACCTCTTATCTGTCCCGAGTTCGTGTTTGCTATTGCATTACTTTCCAGCTCTACAACAACACTACACCATGGTCCATGACTCGAGCAAAGGCTTCGACGTGAATGATAGTGTGGCAGAATGGGAGAAAGTAAGATAAGGTCTTCGTAACAGTGCATAAAAGATAAAAAACGACTATACAAAAATTCTGGAAGGCATTAGGACATGAATGCAGGAATCTTGAACCTGCTTGAGCTGCGGGTTCGCATTTCCGGAGAGGACGGCTACGGAACAGACAGTTATACTGTAACTGGCGACATCAGGGAATATTCAGAGATCGTTGCGGAGTACGTACCAGTGCAGATCCGACTGAGGCAGCATTAGGAAACTTTGCTTCTATTACCTATACGAGAATAGGGGAAAACAAACATTCAGACTAACGATTATCGACATTAGGACAAGTTGTGGCCAGCCGGAAGTAGTCTGTGGTTCGTACCTTATCAAAGAACGCGTGTAACGTTTTTAGCTTCGCCGATTCCGGTGTGAGGTCCGTTGCGTCAAGGCAACTCTATAAATCAGTAAGCGTCTGTCTCCAGCAACAGAGAAGAAGTAAGTGACTTACCAATCGGATTTCCGAAGCTCTGTAGTCATCGATCGCTTTGTCGACCCATACGCGATGTTCCGACCGTACATGAGAAGGGAGATCCGTTTTGGTTCCTACTATCAACACTGGTATCTTCCGAGTGGGCAGGAGTTTGCGTTCGTCGCCGACAGTGACACCTTCCGGTGCGCGTCCATACCTGATGACACACATAGGAAACAATGGTTCGAACTTTGGAAAGACTGTACAATACATAGTAATCTTAGCGGCATCTTACATGGTCTCGAAGCCTCCATCCGTCCGTTCGTATGTGTAACTAGCCAGTTCTTGTCTCCAGAACTGTAAGCGATGACAAGAGCGAGCGCTTGACAGGTCGTATAGAAGGATCACTCCGTTGTAGTCGTGGTAGAACATCCGCCGAGAAATGACATGTGTATGCGTTGCTCTGTAAAGACAAACAGTTTCCGTCAATGAAACCACATGGTGCTTTTGGATAAAAGAATATCTCATTCGGTGGCGAGATCCTTGATACTTTTTTGGCTGCAAGATCTTACCCAATTTCCAAAAACTCGATGAAATAGTCTTTCGGTTCACGACGACTCTTTTCGATGTATCTGGACTCAAACGAGAGCAGAGACTGCGTGGCTAGTTCTTTGGGAGGTTCCGGACAATATGTGTAGAGCTGCAGAGGAAAAGAAGCATATCAGCGTCCAACCAGGAACAGACGACGGATAGGAAAACAGAAGACAACACCTGTCCGAACATAAGCAACTCGATTATTGCATACCATCACTTCCAGGTCGCATCCCACTGTTGGGCCAGGAGTCTTCGTAACGGGCTGGCCGGTACTGAGTAACCTTATCAGGGACGTCTTACCAGCCGCTGTAATGGAAAGAGATCATCTGTCAACCGTAAGGTTAGACTGTTAAAGAATAGAGAATCGTATAGCGAACTCCATTCCATTATCCAACAGCACGCTCAAATGACTTTACCGACGTCTCCCATTACGAGGATCCTTACATTGTCGATCGACATTGTTCCGCCAATTATACTGTGATCCTCCGAGCAATGCCTCCGCGAAGTATGTCGATGAAATTCTGCTTTGACACCCGATGTGAACCTCCAAACGCCGAACGTCCGAAGTCCTGACTTCCGATCAGGAATTGCAAAGTGACAGTGCCAACTTGATTGTTTACCTTTAATCAAGTCAGCTCCAATCCACCACCCGCTGAATGAGGTTTGAGTATTCTGACGTCATCGAATTCCCATCAGATTAAAATCGATATTTCGACTACAAACATGAGAGATTGCGCAAACCTGTCAGCGACGAGGCGTCAGGATAAGGATCCGGAAATCCATTCAAAAAAACGACGACATTGGTAGCGCATCAATGAATCAGTCAATGGACTTCCTGATCCTGGTCCTGACGCCTCGTCGCTGACAGGTTTGCGCAATCTCTTAATTTTCTCATTAGTCGTATGCCAATTTTCAACGTTCTTCTGTTCCGTAACTTTGACATCAGAACACCGCGCTGTTACCTTCCTACGTGCTGCACAGTGTCTACAGGAGATCCGTCGACTCTGGTGTAGGAAGATGACTACATACGGACCAACATTACCTCCTGGATACGCTCAACCAGAAGATGAAAGACCTCGGACGGGCATCGGGCTGGATCGTGAAAATGGTGAGTTTACTGATGCTCCAGCTGTACGGATGAGACCATCACCCATCACCCATCACCGTATTCTGTTGTTTATAGGAAACCAGACAGTAGATGGCAAAGCAGCAGTGGAATCAGTTCTATCAGATACGACTGAAGCTACCTCAAAGCCAAAGCCCGTTATTGGTCCAGAATTGCCTCCTGGCTTCCAGCGTTTCCCAGTCAGCCCAGAACTTGTGTCTAAAGCACCTTTAACTCGTGTGCTCGGTCCAACACTCCCTGCGGAGCTGGCTCGAGAAGATGTTGGTTCCGAAGTGTCGGGTGACGAAGAAGAGGACGACTACGCCTGTGTTGGTCCATCGCCTACCTTGATGGTGGACGAATACTCGGCTTCCGCTGCGATGGTGGATAGGCTGGAACGACAAGAAAGAAGGTTAGCAGAAGCTGCTATGCCTCAAGCCCCGCAACGAGAAGCATGGATGACGGACTTGCCGGAAGAGCTACTGGGCAGGAACGTCGTGCCTACTACGATCACTGGTCCGAGGACCTTCAAAAGGAGGACTGACGAGTATGAAGCGGACTTCTCCGGATGGACAGCGGGACCTGATGGAAAGAAACCAAAGCAGAGTAAGGAGAAGAAGGAACTGTCGTCACTGGAAAGGCTGGAGACGGAACAGTCGCTGCAAAGAGAGAAGATGCTGGAGAAGGAAGTGGAGAAGCATAATCAGCAGAAGCGGGCCGACAGTCTGGTGAGCATTGCACAAAAGAACACTCCAGGGAAGGATACGAGTGTACGAAGGCCCTTTGATCGTGAGAAGGACCTGAGTATCCAGAAGGTGGGAAGGATGGACAAGGAAGATATCGTCAGGCGAGCGTCGGAACTGCAGGGCCGTTTCTCTACTTCGGCTAAACCGGGACAGAAGTTCCTATGATTTTTTTCCAGAGAGATGCTGCAACTGCTGCGGCCAGTTGAATACTTTAGTGCAGTACCATAATGTACTGTGGCCTTTATTCTCCAACAGAAAAGCTTCATCTGAATCATCTTTCGTCCAAGTGATAGGTTCTGGTTTGAGTACGAGGTAAAACCAGCGGACTTGTCATGTGAAATCGCATGGCGAAGTTGTCCACAAGGGAAACAGAGAGAGTAGCAGACAACTGTGGACAACTTCGCCATGCGATTTCACATGGACAAGTCCGCTAGTTCTACCTCGTACTGTGAGTGTACTCTGTTATCAGTGTTATGACATTATTGTTCTGTGACCACGTAGGGCTTATCGTTGGTCATCCGAGCCAAAGCAATCAATACTCGCGTATGATCCGAATTTGGCGACGTGAAAACTCTTCGTTTATCAATTAACAGAACAGATAGTTTTTCGGCCGCGATGTCTTTCTTCGAAGGTTATCTGTCTGCTGGTAATGCAGGGTACAGGTGGGATTTGCGCAAGACGAAGTCACGTGGTTTGCCGTATTGGGCAATAAGACCTCGTGACACAGGCTGATTGAAGTCTCAACATGGAGACCTTGATTGGTTTCCGGTAGAAAATTTACCGCTCTTCGGAAATTTCAAATTTTCCGACGAGATTTTCTTTAGTACAACAGTGTCTCTTCGATTCTGTTCTGATTTCCATCATTGCTCTTCTGAAATATCTTGTTATCGCTGAGAACGGAACAGGTTTACGTGTCTTCTCGTGCGATTGCCTGTTACCGTTTGCCATAGGACGGCTGTTTTCAGCTGAGCATCCACGCAGGACCGTCTGTGCGATCACCTCTTCCTGGTGCTAAAGTAGTCTTTTCCGGACAGAATCTGGATATTCCGCTGGAAGATCATTTATTACTTCTAACACCCGTAAGCCTTTCCGTAATTGAAACCGTCCCAGTAGACTTCATAGAGGACTTCGTTGACATACCCAAGGGGACTCTAAATCGCAAACTCACCAGAGGAAGCTCGAGCTCCAGACAGCACGATCCTTTACTCAGAATGATTCCCCGATTTTTTCTGATAATTTTTTTGAGGATTTTTTTCCAAGTTTTTGATGTGTCATAAGTCGTGATTTCGGCCCTAATCGATTCTGCACTAATCATTCGAAGATGTTGGAGTACTGACTAAGACGGAATTGATAACCCTGTTGATAGTACTACTTGACGGCACTGCACGATGAACAGGGTATACCGTATACGTGGACCCGCCACCCATGGGTCTTGCTACTGTCGCTAGACTGACTACCAAAATTTGACCATTGGTCTTGCTAGACTGACCACTGGTGGCTCACTATTGGTGTTGCTCGATTGGCCATTGGTTTTTGTGGGTCGGCCGCTTGGAAAAAAAACAAAGCTGGCCGCTAGTGTACCAGGTTGGCTGCTGTACCAGGTGCTGGCAGTCGCTGGTGATGCTCACGTGGCGTATGTGCTATACCTTATATAAGGTCCAATCGCGTACGTACAACAGACGATTAATGGGTAGAGACCACTTTCGGTGCCAAGAAATTTCTCTTTGATCTTCCGCCATAAGCTCAAGTTTGCCATTTTTTGCCCCAATTTAAGGGCTTTAGAATGCCTGAACAGCTTTCTACCATGACTCAAGCGGTCCATGATCCATTCTAAAGCTCCGCTGGAAGGTCAGCCTTTTGGGCGGAGTTCTCGCAAACCGTTGACAAACCGATGCAGGGGATTGCACGTGACAACTGTGGCCACAGATTCGGGTCGTTGTGAAGGGCCCACCGCCATGTCTTTTGGTAATTCGATATCTTGTCCCTACGTTCTTTCTCGACGTCGTACGTACGGAAATTCATCAATTAGACCTAAAACACAAATGTAAATCATGTTTTGTTTTGTGTATCAGTATAGGCTTCTGTTTTCTGCACCAAGCATTTTTTACCCGGCGCGATAAGGGTGGTTTTCGGTGAACGCTTCAAAAAAGAATCGAGACGAAGAATTTCTGTTTGTTTCGAGGAAGTGTATCTTGAGTAGCTCATAATCGGGTTTAAATTTGTAATCGAACTTGTCTCTCTTCTTCCTTTCCGCCAGAGGAGCAGATTTTTCGTTCAAGTACGCGATCATGAAGCCGCTGAGATCGTCCACGTTTGGATCCGCTTCCACCAAACGCCGTACATTTGAGTACTTCACCAATATGCTGGTAATCGTTGTCGATCCGTTTTATCTGTAATGTAAACCTTTCCGTGTTACATTTAGTGGTTTGGTGGTATCGGTGTGAAGGGATGAACCTTTACTTCCATTTCCTCCATGTTCGAGATTCACTGGACCAAGACTGAGAGTTCCCGAGGGAGCAGCTTAGCTTCACCGGAGCGGGATAAGGAGATGAACGGGGCAAAAGAGCCTTCGCCAATGTGGTCAGAGCGAGGGCGGCGAGTATTCTTGGGCGACCGTGTCCGAAACACTCATCCTGCAATCAAATAGCTTCACCAAAGACACTGAAGGAATGCTGAGGAACCACATGGAACTGAGAGATTGCGATCGAAGGTCCGACTCTTACATGTGAGCGAAACTCTCACAAGTTCACGCCATTGTTGTCGTTTTTCTCGAAACGGCCAAGCAGAAAAACGACAATAATGACGTCACATCATCAGAGTTTTGCTCACATCAGTCACATGCGAGGGTCGGACCTTTGGTCGCAATCTTCTGAATATCGACCGAAACTTCTAACAGTGTTATTGTTGTCTACGTTTGATCAAGGAATCAACCGAAGACACTCCGTTCACGCTTGCACCACGAAGCACGTGATCAAATGCGGTACACCATAAGGAGCAGACCACATGATCAAACCGCGCCATTCAGCCCGTTGCAGCGGGAGTTTTTCATCAGTGTTGAACAAAGTACCGGTACTACCCGATAATACCTGTACTAAGTATCGATTTCGCTGTACTTGTACTTTACCAGGTACCGACAGTTGATACCTGTACCTTACGCGAGGTATTTCAGGTATCTACCAGGTAATACCGGGTACTGAAGGCTGGCAGTACGAGGTAGAGGGCATGAGTTTTGCGTATTTATTTTTGGGTCATGAGTTTTGTAATTCATGCAAAAATAACCAGTGGCAGATCAAACGTTGTTTCTGGATAGAATGGTACAATCATTCATGGTCTCCCTCGCTATTACGGTATCAAGCGTTTGGGAGCAGGTAGTTCAGATATACGATGCTCGACCGGAAGGAGGGTTGCTCCCATGTTAAAGAGCCTACGAATTCAAAAGTATCAAGGCCGCCAGAGGCGCTCAAGTAGCAGTTTTCGATGAAGCAATGACTTCTACGTCAGCCGCGGATACACGTCACGAAGCTGGTTTTTGAGTGTGAACGAAGCCATAAGTTGTACAGCGCTGGTATGCGGCTTACATGACGTACTTCCGGCGCATAGTCAGTAGACAGCTGCCAGCTAATACCGCGAGGCCAAATTTCATAAAGGATCATCTTCTGAATTCTTACTCCAGGCCCTTAGACATGGCTTCCTTCAAACTCCTCACAGCCTCTCAGGTTAGCAAGCAGTTGAGCATGGACGATGCTGTTCGTGTAGTGAAGGAAGGAGGGATAACAATGTACGCCGCAGCAAAGCAGCATGTAGCCGACTTGTAAAGTCATACGGCTTATAGCAGCTGACTGCAAGACGTACGTGTGCTGCCACCGTAAACCGCAACTACGCAAAACTCATAGGCCAAATTAAAATACGCAAAACTCATGACTTCTACCTCGTAATCACAGAAAAAAACCGCGAAAGTACTGGACGCTTCGGTTCAATTTTCAGAAATATTAGCGTTTTTGAGCCCAAAACACGACGCTGCTCATATGGGGCATTGTACTACGTTCGACCGTATTACAACTAGCGCATGTGCGGTCTCGCTCAATGCGAAGAATGGAGCCCATGCACCTAATGTATGCCAGCGTTATGGTGTATATAGATGCCAACAGTGCATTTTATCAAAACGAGTGTTCTCTGGTAGCGGCTTTGTGGACAGTAAGCCACGGAACAGAATTGCACCAAAGAATAATTATTTAGTTAATCTTCTTCATGGAACTGGTCTACGTCCGAGTGTCCAAGTTTCTCGATTTTGTTTAGGGTGCCGTTTTCTAGTTGATGGTTTGCCGGTCCTGGAAATTATTTTCCGCTGCACTTTCGGTATTCTTTTTCGACAGTACTTTACCGGCGGTATTACCTGTAAATCTTGCCAACGATACTTCACCCGCGATGCGAGCCGGAATACTTTATTTTACCGAGTACCGAAGAGCCAGAACTAGTTCAGCACTGCTTTTCACGATCCCGCAACAATGTGAATTACGCGATCCAGTTTAATTATTCTAGTCGTCTAGTTTTTCTTTTCTAGAGTCTCAGCTGATGGACAATGAAGTATCCGCGATAATCGGACTGATGGACGAGCTGAGGATCACTCCACCCAACACCACAGCCAAACTTCTTCGCTCAATGGACGATTTTCGTGTGACCATGCCTTCTGCTTTGGGTGACGTCATACACCGAACGGACTAGTATCGGAGCGCGGTGCCCATGGATTTCTCATAAGGTTAGGGCTCACTCGTCAGCGATAATTTTTCAGGGGCTGAGCTCTGTACAAATTTATCTGAAGTAAAAATAAGGCTTGTCCAGTGTTATTTTACTGTGCAATTAGAACTAATAAAAGTCACGTGCTAATGTTAAGTCCACGTGATCAGCTGACTGCAAGTAAAATCAATTATCGCTGACGAATTTCAAATATTCAAATTAAAAATTAAAATTCGATTTCTTATTATGAATCAATCAATCATACAAACACTAACCCGCACAATTAAAACGATCTTAATTATTAAAATCGATTCCTTATTATAATGACTAAAATAACACTGGGCTTGTCTACTCGGTTCAGTCAGATTTGATCAATCAGACTCGTGCGAATCAACTGGCGAAAACAGCATGATGGTTAACAAAGAATTGATTACTCTCACGACCCTGCCGGCCGGACAATTGTACGACCGACAGGGTATGACGTAACTCGTGCTGCCTGCTGTACGATCGGCAGCGACTCGGCAGGGTGACTAGGTAGGAAGGTAGATGATCGTACAATGGTACAATCACCAGGGTGGATCGGTACGTTGATTGACCACTAGTGGTTGACCATTGGTCCTTCTGGGTTGAGCACTAGGGGTCGGCCATTGATTTTGCTATGTTTGACCACCGATACTAGGATCACTAGCCATTGGCATTGATAGGTTGACCGCCTAATAGCAGCTGGTTTATTGGCCCGTCCTTTCTGTCTATTGGCGCGGTACTCGGTCTGGGCGGAGTCCACAGTTTACTTGAGTTTATTATTTGACTGTAAGATGCTTTTTATTACGTCAGACGTGAATGAACCTTGGTTCCCATCCTCTGATCTTACCGCCATAGTCTCAGGCTTGCCAAGTTTCCCCAATTTAAGGGCTTTAGAATGCCTGAACAGCTTTCTACGATGACTCAAGCGGTCTATGATTCATTCCAAAGCTCCGCCGGAAGGCCTGCTTTTTGGGCGGAGCTCTCGCAATAACGTCACCCAACAGAAACCAAGGTGCGCTTACAGAATGCTCCATATTTAATCAGGATGATTTGTATTCTTCGCATACTATATATTGCTTTTCGTTATTTCGAGCCTCGCGAGGCTCACCCGCGATTTTTGCCAAGCCTGAAGCCTCAAGGCTCAGAAACATGGTTTCCCTAGCCTGACAGGCTGATCAGCCTTACCCCTCCGCGGTACCTTCAAGCGCCTCTGCCCACAGGCACTTCCGAGACATTAGCATCTCGCACCATCAGGCGTAACTATGATATCGTATCCGATCAATAGATGTAGCGTGGAAAATTGCACCTCATTTTAATCCTGAATATTTTTCTGATTTTACTCTTCTAAAGTCTAAACTCTCCTCATAGTCCTTCGGTCTCCGCCAAAGACCTCAACTCAGAACCTGACATCTGCGCCGCAGTCTCCGATGGCTGAGAGTTCTTGTGAAGTTTTAGCTTAGATACCATTTTCTTGAGCATGAGCGACTGCTCGCGTCCGTTACTTTAAAGCTCCAATGAAGTGGGAGAAGATTGGTCCGGGTCCGCGTAAAGAATCCCCCCGGTACGCGCCGTGTTGGCTGCTATGTGTCATGTCGTAGCGATCGGCTGATCGATGCACACGTTGACCAGATATTTCACCCACCATCCGCGCGGTATTTCTACACGCACCCGGATCCAAACCTGTACCGCATCATTGGCACTTTGAAGTACCTTCTCGACTGAGAGCCAACGAGCGATCTCTCCCATGGAGCGACGTTGCCCACCGAGACCTCATACGGTTGTCCTGTTCACGGACACTTGTTGCTGGTCCAATTAAGTTAGTAAGTACAAGATGCTGCTCGCCTCCGGCTCGCTAAGTTCAGGGATGCGAGGTAGTTTTGGAAAGTTTACGTGCATTTAAGCGACGGTATATGGAATGTTTTTTGAAGAACATATCGGTAGGAAGAGGTTGATATGAAGGACAATATACTAAACACGTTCTAAGTCACAGGGCATATGTAAAAGTTTTACTTTCTCGTTCGGAGCTTGGAATGGTACGCTGTTTTGTTTTGTTTTTGGTCTCAAGAGCTGGTTCAAGTTGTGGATTTCTTGGTTTTTTTGGTGTGAGAAGTATTCCTTGGGGTGATGGGCGGTTGTTCGCTCGCTTGGTCTTCGTCGCTGGAGTCAAGAAGGATCAGTCGTTTTTTTGTCGGTGTCGGTCTGATTGGTGAAGTGGAGGGTGAGGGACTCGGAGTTTCTTCAGATGAGCTAATTGGAGCTTCAGGTGCCGTTTGGTTCTTGGGTTTCGTGGTGAAAAAGTTGGTCGTATCTGGCGTTGGCAAATTTCGGTAAAGCTCACACAGCGGAAGGACGTTCAGGGAGACACCGTATTCCGGATTGCTTGTGACTGTTCGCTGGTACCGACGTAGAAAACGCTATGTTGATATTCCAGTTCGAAGAGGTTTCCTTGCAACTTCAGGACATGTAAAAACATGTAAACCTCTGAAGACATGTAAGGGGAAATCGAGTTGACCTGGAGCAGAGGATTTGAAACAGGGTACGGTGTGAATATCGGCGTGCACGTACCATGACGTTTGTAACTTTAAGGTTGAACTGCTGAAGAGTGGTGTTATCGACTACAGACATGGTAACTTCTTTCTGCGTACGAGTAGAATGATGTCTGGAAACATGGAAACTGATTGGAAACTGTATGTCAGCTGGAAAAGCAATAAACTGTGTTAGACTCAGGTTTATCCTACTGAATGGTTGTGTACTGGGGTGGTCGAGCTAATCTTTCAAGGTTCGAAGGTGTGGAACGCCAGTTTGTCGGTTACGTACAATGTTCACGGTTGTGTTGTTTGTAAGGGGATGGTTGCACTATACTGGTGTTGCTCTGCGGAGCTGACGTCAACTTTTCGAAGTTCGATCATCTAGAGTGAAAATAAGGGCATATTCGCCGAAAGATCTGATGGTGTTTCAGTTATGATAGAGTCTTACTTGACCGGTCTTCCAGTTCGATAGTTTGTCGAGGTGTGTTCAAAAGCAATTCCGTTTACTGATCCTGCATGATCAGCTAGCATGAATCTCTGGAGAAATTTGACGTTCGGCTTTCGTGGCTCATCGACGAACATAACAATAGCCTCTATAGACCTGCAGATACCGGATGAGTGCAGATTTTTGTTTATGTTATTTGGAAGCAGTAACCGTACGTACTCATGACTTCCTGGTTCAAGCGTGAGCAATCCTGTTTCAGACTTCTTGATCTTCAAGTTTCTAGGTATTATTCTGTGTTTCTTCAGCTCGCTTCCAGGACCCTGTGCGGTCAACTCTTTTATAACGTATCGTTTCCTGTAATATCAAGTGTGGTCCTGAATTCCTGTATGGGTACTCCTGAGTTAGATTTAGGTATGTTGTGTTGTTAGGGTTCGGCTTACTTCATGTATACTTCGGCACGTTCGATATCTAGTAAGGCCCAGATGGCTGTTTTTTGTCTCGGTCGTCCGGAATATCTGGTGCGTGGGCAGCGTCTAGAAATTATTTACACTGTTAACCACAGTGTGGCATCGACAAAGCACGATTTTCTTACCGACTTCACGGACACCGTCGCATATGGTCATAGTCGTAGCTCGGTCGCCATCGCCAATACCAATTACTGTAATGTCGATCAATTGGACCGTGATAGGATTCGGGGTGAAAACAGGGTAAATCTTTCGGACCGAACACGCCGGCTGATAAAGAAATCGCTGCCATCGATAAGTCGAAGATAGGTCAGAACTGGTACTAAATATTGGTGTGAGTTTGTGGAGTTCCAGAGTGTCGAGTGGGTTGTTGCGGTTGCTTGGGAGATGGTAGTTTACGTAACAACCGTGTCGTAGTTGTTGCAGAGCCTAACTACCCATGAACAGAAAGCCAGCTCGAGAAGGGACGAATTGCGATGCGTCATCATTATGCCCGTCCGTCCAAAAATGCGCTGTATTATGAGCGCGTACGATCTGCGCGTGTGCGCACCAGCCAGTCTTGTTCTGCACTGTTCTGGTTTTCGCCAGCAGGTCGTTGGGGACTCTATCAGGAATTAGAAGGGACTGGTTGGTTCATTGGTGAGAGGAAGTACAGGGCTCAAGTCCACTAAATAGTGTTACGGTTTTATTGCGAGATGGTGCGTGCATGGCGTAATAGAATTTTAAGCACACATTCAAAAACCAAGGACAAAGTCAGCGCAAACTTGGACGACGTATCATAACGATAAAATTTAAAACGAAAGTCGCATACAACGGTGCATAGATCGTTTACCCATGCTATGGAGATAATGGGTAGAGCGATCACAACGGCAGGTGAGTGTGTCATCGCCGGACAGTAAAAGTGTGGGGAAGTCGCAACTGCATTTCCGAATTTGCGTAACCATCTCTCCAGTTAGGCAGAGAAATTTGATTGACATACTGCAAGAAAGCCTTATTGTGGTGTTGTGTACAGTTGACTTTTTTTTGAGTCGCCTTCCTACGTGATTCCCAGTCGGTTCGAACATTAACCGTACACGCTTCTTCTGAATCGTGTACTGAGTGTTTCCGAGCCATGCGATCCGGCCGATACGTCCATCATCCCGCCAAAATGGTCCCTCTCTTCATACGAGCTGTCCCATTTTCAAGACAGCGTTGGCACTTACCAAGTGGCTAAATGGAACAACCCTTCGTATTTTCTTGAGAAGTTTTGAGTGTTGTATCTTAGCGCAGTGGTCCGTGACCGACACTACTTTCGCGTAGTAGTACATCACGTCACCGCATTTAGCGTATACTCAACGATCTAATCGCGAAAAGATAATTGGACTATTGGGCGCTTATTGTATATTGGGATGGGAAACTTGACCAACCTATATTAAAGTGTCCAGCCGCGTTCGAAATCTGGTGAGGGTATAGGACGGTATTTTATATCGATAAATCCCTGCCTAAGAGCGGTGAAAAGGTCAAAAGATCAGAACGTGTATATCGGTAGCGCTGCTGTGATATGAGAGATATTGCCTAAGCAACATTTTTTCGAATTTACGTAGGAAGTTTTGGCTTAGAATTTGGGTCACGGAGTGTTACAGTTTTGCAATAAGGTACAACAACGAACGAGTAAACTGACATTCTCTAAATTTTCAAATTTACAGTAACAATTCTTTGTAGACCACATTAGTGGTTATGGCATGTCCATTAGCGTCAAGTTTGTCGTGACTTGTAAGAACGAGAACTCGACTTAGGGCGACAGCTAGTTTGTAAGCGACGCATTCTTTCCGTGAGTCGATTCCGGTTTTCTCTAGCGTCACTCCTTGAGAACGGTTTATTGTCTTGACATAACCTGCTCGCACGGGAAATTGCTTGCTTGTTAGACGAAGTCCTCTTCTCTGTACGTTCATTGTAAAATTAATCCGCGGTAGGTAGAAAACGTTTTTGGTCTGCATGGTCCGTACTTGTTAAGGTTCCTTGTTACACCCAAGATTGTGACTTGAGTGTTGTTGAGCAGTCCTTCGTCGGGCGATAAGTTACTTACAACAAAACATTCCATTCCAACGTTTAGACGGAGTTCACGGGGTGGGATATTAGGAAAGTTGATTTGGTTGAAAAATTCGGTTGTTACGTTGTTTCTGAAGAATTGTGAGACATCTGCTGACTCCTGTAGTTCATCGTGACTGAAGAGCGGCACGAATTCTTCGTCCAGCAGGTCGCATATTTCTGAGTTTAGAGTGTCCACGTCTTTGTACAGAACGCTAAGGAGACATTTAGCGGAACTCAAAGGGTTCGGTGGATGGGAGCTTGGGACAGACAAACTGCTTCCAGTATTCGACATCGGTGGTTGCGGTAATCAAACTCAATATCACTTTTCCATCTTTATCACTCGGGAAGGCGCCGTTGGCGATTTCGTCAACAAACTGAGAGAACTGGGGATCGGCTTCTTGTCGTAATGGTACGGTAAGGGCGAAAACCTGAAAAATTTCCCAGAGCTTCGAGAACTTTATGCTCGTTTGTACTGTAGCTTCGCGGTATGCATGCTCGAGAATGGGCGGTATTTGGTAAAAACCACCGGCGCCGATAAAAAGCAGTCCGCCGAATGGCGAGTGAGATTTGTCTCGAACTCTACGCAGCATAACATCCACAGCTTCAAGATTGCGCTTATTTATCATCGTGATCTCCTCCCAAATTACGAGTGTCGCTTCTCGAAGTACACTTGCTCGCTGCGAACGTAAGGATACTTCATAGTGCTGGCGACGATACGGTGTACCGATACCGTATCGAGATATGCCGACTCCGCCCATTCGGTTCTGGTGCTAATTCTGTCCAGGTTTCCATGTGTTTGAAGTCCTGGTATAGTCATGTATTTGCTGCATCCGGCGCTTTCGATCTTGCTAATACTTTATGTGGAAATCGGCTTCTTAAGTTTTTGGGCTTGAACCAGTGGAATTCCGAAAAACTAAAATTCCAGGAATATCGATGTCGCTGCGATATGATACAATATATCGCAAATACGGTATCGGAAAAATATCGATATCGAATAAATATCGAAGGCCGCAATAAAATATCCGTCGATATTGTATCGAAAAATATCGTATCGAATTTTATCGTATTTTTGCTAGTGCTAATACTTCACACTCAATCGGAGTGAAATTGTACGGGTCATCGCGCACAGGGATTTTGAGTAAAGTAGGGGCTGTACGTCCACCTGGGTACATAATACTGTACGTCACTCCATTCAGAGTGTAAAACTAGAGAAAGAGTTCTCATACGGTGACCATAACAGTGACGTACGTGGATTTCGGGAGAGCATACAGTAGCCACGAACCCGGAACTTGCGTAACGCAAAGCAATCTTACCAGAAGCTTGGGTGTATCGAGCGATTGTGTTCAGAAGAAACGATTTCCCACGCCCGGGTGCACCGTCAACGTAGAAAACCCCGGGTAGTTTCGAGTCGATATGTTTCTGAATTTCAGTTCGAATTGTACTTTGTTCAAAGTTCAGCATGTTCAGTGAGTCTTGATATAGTGTGGCACTGGTACGTGAGTCGTGTCGTAGTTTCTCTTTGTTAATCTCGGATTGTTGGTTTAGTGGTGTAGGAAGGAAGAACTCCTCAAGCGTTCGCTTTCTAGCCTAGCCGAAAGGTCACGAAGGAGACGATTTTCGGACAAATAATCTGGCAGTTGATCGCAGAGTCTGAAATCAAGCTGCATGAATTCCCTGTGCTTGCTGAATAGCGCTTAATGCGGGTACACCTTCTGTGATTAACAGGACAAACGGAAACCGTAATTGCCTTGGTGAGCATAAAGCTTGTTTCGCTTCATCCATGCAAATTTCAGATTCCGAAGTGTTTTCAAGCAGTCCCATCGCTTTGCAACATTCCGAAAAGGAGATACGTCGTGCCGTTGAATCTGCGGAGCTCTTCGTACGATCTTGCAGGCTTGTGCTGTAGTAGAAGTCGAAGATACCAAGGTTCTCCACTTTACAGTCTTTTCGTCTCCATTCTGCTAATGTGAAGGGTTGTTCTGCGGTGTACCGTACCTCTGCTGGGTGGAGGAACTCGGTCGTGCCAGACTTCCTCAGTTTGCCGGGTATTGGTATCTTCTTGAGGTCGTTCAAGAGACACAAAGTACTTCTCGTAGTATTGCAAGTATTTTATCTAATACAGATATTTGTATAGGTACATAATTAGTGTCACGGAAGCAGCAAGTTCGACGTTAATATGGCACTCGAATTTCATCAGCATTTCGCTATTATAGCGAACAACGTTGCGATCTCTCTCCCTCTCCGCCTTTTGTACTGTGGATATCCAGCATCATCTATGAACGTTTCTCCGTTAACTGGTTTTGGGTACCTGTAAGGACATTGCATTGTTGCTTTCTGTTTCTCCGATCGGTAGCATCGAAGTGTAGTGTCGATGAAGCATGTGTTTCTCGACTAACGTTCGTAGCTTTTTGTCGTTAGGAAGTTCAGCTCAGATCACGGCATAGATTTCTGTAGGACTTTGTGGTTCTTTAGCCATTTTCACGGCTATATGCGCATGAGGAAGTCCACGTGTCTGGAATTTAACGACTGAGATTTTTCAGGTCTTTTCGGAACCGAAGTACTTCGGACGTTTGGCTTGCAACCTTACTAACTTCGCTTTGAAGACCATATTTGCAATATCTGGTCGATCTGATGCACTTTGGCCACGCAATAAACGCCTCTTGATTTCGGACCAGTTGGGGTTACAGGTGAACGTAATGAAATACGTGGGGTTTCCGAGGCGGCTAACTATTGCTGAAGCATCCGACTTAATTTTCTGATTATGCCGATACGAGCCGATGAATAAAGCAGGCAAAAATATCCTTCCTTTATTTGCTCCTGATTCGAAGTCGTTCTTTCGGCAAATTTTCGCTTGATTATAAAGAACGAAATTCAGTCGTTCTTCCTCGATGCAGCTGAATGTATCAACGGAGAATTCATTGAACAGTCTGCCAAGTAGATGTAGTGCGGTGCATCGCAATATCAAAATTTGGTAGAACATCATCATGCTTAGTTTACACTTAGCTTTCAGTTCTGTACTCCAGCCATTACTGTATTACCTCTAAGGTTTCGCGCGGTCACGTGACAGATCGGTGAATTACACCCGGGACCTCATATCACTGATTGTTTGATTGGACATATTGCTGCGCTTGATTGGCCAGGAAATTTTGATTGATGGCAGTGAAGTTTTTGTCGCCGCCACGCAATATTTACTGGCCTGTCACGTGACTGCGCAGAACCTTAGAGGTAATGCAGTACTTCCTTCCGGACATATCAGAACATAATTTAGGGGCATGAATAATCCGGAAGTTGCTTTTATGAACGTCGATTGCTTATCTGTGTTCTTCCAACATACGACACTTCGTTGTTTTTAGATCCCCGGATCTGTCAGGAACAATAACCGCGCCGATTTCGTTAGAACTTTGTACGGTCGACTCAAGTCGCGCATGTTCTGATGGCTCCTAACTGGTGTAGTAGGGGATTACACCGGAAGAGAATAGTTCGTAACTTCTTTACAATATCCCGGTCCAT
Organism: Ramazzottius varieornatus; assembly: GCA_001949185.1. Classification (NCBI taxonomy): domain Eukaryota; kingdom Metazoa; phylum Tardigrada; class Eutardigrada; order Parachela; family Ramazzottiidae; genus Ramazzottius; species Ramazzottius varieornatus. The sequence goes on from BDGG01000008.1 coordinate 1,238,799, forward strand.
TTTCAAGTCGTTGATAACTTCGTTCGGGTATTCTGCATCGTTGACGTACCATCGTAGAGGGCCGGACGCTGGATTACCTGGTAGCATTCGGTGGTAGGTTTGGCCTCTCAGAACCACGTTACTGGGGCCGGTTTGTTGCCCAGAGCATCCGCTAGTTCCGCGTACCGACATTGAAAATAAATTGTTATACATGCGTGACTGGTCTCGAAGCTTTCTTGACGACCTATGCAGATTCTCCAGCTCTGCAGGCAGTGCGGGCATCATCAATAATTCGCAGGGATTTTTTGTTCTATTCCCGCAACAGATTCCAACAGATTCTGTGCCCATAATTGTTGCTTTGTAACGTCCGCACGATATCCATTCCAACTGCAATGTGGTCATCACTCTGAACATGGTTCGTACTCTACACAGGTTTGTATCGGTATACGCATGCTTACACCAGATTTTGTTCGGCCACGATTCGATGACTCCACAACAGTTACTGCATTCTGTTTCACGCTCCGAGCCGTCATCATCCCCATATATGTTGTCACTTCCAGTAGTGTAGTGTGAATACAGATCGTCCTCAGAATCGAGTTCAACACTAGACATGTCAACTAATTCTGTATGATCGGAGTTACTTCTGTTTGGCGATTCAGAGCTACGCATCATACGATTATCCAAAACATCAACTTCCGTAACATCTCCAGCAGACTGGGAACTAGTATAAGAGCAATTTTCACCATCGTCGGCATTGTCATCCGATGTATGTGACGTGGATATCAGGTCTCTATTGGGTGCATGATGGGTTTCCTCAGCCCACAATCGTTTAGCTACACGCAGCCGTAAAATAGAGGATTTCGAAGTGCCTTTACGTTTTCGCGTTAGTTTCGGCATATCAAGACCCACACAGTTTACTATTTACGTTTAAAGAAATTGATTACCGTTCTTGTGCCGTTGCCCTTCACTCCTCCTAGTTCTGCATGATCTTTAAGTGACATTCCAAGATACTCATCGATGCCCGTTTAGATCTCGTACTTGTGCATGACCTTTGAGCGACATTCTATGAAAGTTACCATTCCGTTTCTATTGTAACGCCAGAATTCTAATTAACTTAATCGAAAAGTCAGAAATGTAAACTTCTTTACACGCAAGCGCGTTCGCAGTCCGATCACGAAATCATAAACTGGTCCCATCCGAACCTGTGATGCATACGATAGTGCAGTTTTCCCCCGTCAGTACGGTTTCAGAGAGTCCAGGTACTCGTCAGACCCTTTTATCGAGTTATATTGGTATAGTAGGATATGGGTTCCGGCAGACCCATTTTCCGGAACATTATTTTTGCTACCAAATGAGTGAAATGACCCTTTTCCGACATGAAGTCTGAGAGAATATTCAGGAATCAGGAGCACGCGAAGGTAGCTTTGCCGCACCTCGCCGTGGCTCAAAGTCTCAAAAAAAATTTCGCCCTTTTGGGACGTTATTTGAGGAAACTTAAGAGCGATTAACAGCTGAATCTTCCCAGCCTGGGGCTTCGGTGTCAAAACGATTGTATGTGTAGTCTAACACTGTGCGACGCCATTCTAATGTCAAGGTTTTTTCGGATGAAAATTCGAATCCCTTCGGCTCTGCCTGACGTGGCCGTTTGACCAGTGGTCAGTTGGCCTAATGGCTTCTGCGTTACGTCCCTCAACGTTTGTTCCAAATCCCATGGGCTGCCAAAACTTCGAAAACCGATTCCTGAACAATCGTGTTATCAGTCAATGTTCCGGCTAATGGAGGCCGAAACCCATATGAAGGAAGTCATTTCGGACTGGGCGATATGGTCAATGGTCGAAATTGTTCAGGAAACAATTTTTTCATCTGGGGTACTTTGGGGTGGTTTGAAACAGCTGACGCAGACTTGTGCATCAGTTGTCGGCGCTGCTTCTGGTCCAAAGTGCAGAGTGATCAGATGGATGGTGATAAAGTTGTAAATGGTGGATGGATGTTATCAGTGAACTTTGGACCGGGCTGGTTATTGCACGTTTCGTTGCTTGGAACGTTTGCTGCAAAGCTCTGTAGGACAGTACAATCTGAGACCGGCTACGGTTACAACTCAGAACGTGGAAAGTACTCGGTTTACGTCAGGCAGATCGAAGATCAAACAAAAAATGATGTCAAGGAGGAAACGAAGCCATTTGTACAGGAGTTCACGTGGCTGGCTGTCGCGATCAAACACCAAACGTCCACTCCTGCTGCCTGAAACGGAGTGGTAAGCCCTTATGGTTAGCCAAATTGATTCTCGAAAACAACCCTTGGCAAGGGTCCACGCGAGTCACTAACCCCTGCCCTTCCTACAGGGGTTGGTCAGCAGAAAGGATGACCACTGGTCAACGGTGACTTGTGGGTGCGCAGAGCTGCGCATTGGTCATCGAGTGTTCGTCATTGAAACCAACAACCTGATTTTGTTAAACTCGTTCCAGGACCCGTAGGATCAAACCACCCAGTGCCAAAGTTAAATAATTGAAAAAATCATTTGGCACTGGGTCACTGTTGCGTTCCACCGCTGCTTCACAATATCAAGTACTGTACGGCCCAACTCCCGCCGTCAGACCACCAATCGATGGGTTTTTTCCGGTAGATCTCGACAAGACATGAAGACAAGCAAACTAGAGTCCATATATCCTGCAGGATATATGGACTCGACTCTGAGCAAACTGTTCGCTTAACAATTCATTCATCCCTCCAGAGTAAGAGGTGAACGACATAATTAGGGCATATCAATTTTCCCACCATAATTCGGGCAACGCAAAAGGTTTGAACATTACCTTCAACGCTTGATTCATCTCTCATCGTACGTGTGTTGATACAATATTACCTTTTTTACCATTGGACAGACCCATCTCTATCCCCGGCCAAATTCCCGTAATTTACAACGCTTTCCCGTTCTCAAACCTATTGAAACCTCGGGGAGAGGGATCAGTCTACCTCAGGAAACAAGAAGCGGTTCATTACGCGCAGCAGGAGCTGAGAAAACATATGCCCGAATTCGAGTGAAAAACCCCTATGCCCGAACTATGTCGTTTACCTCGTACCAAAAGTTATTCCCAAAAAGCTGTCCGGAAGTGACGTCGTCAGTGGCGCATCACCCCCTCTCTGCGTCCTCTCTCCTCGAGGCTTTCGGGATCTTCAAAAAGCGCTCTGCATGTTGATCGAACACCGGTTTTTCGGTTTATTGATGTAGAAGTTGCGCAATCGTGACAGATTCCGTTGCAGTTTGTAATCTGGCAGCGCGAACGCGACAGTTGCTTGAATCTCGATATATTTATATTAGGCGGCGTAAATCACACGTCCAATGGCGTCCATCAGTCGGAAGTCTGAAATACTTGAATGATCTTCCGTTGATTATGTTCGCACCTTAATCTGTTCCGCAGACGGAATCGCTGCAGCGTCACAAGGAGCATTGAAGTAATAGCAGCTACAGGACACTGTTGGACTGTAGTCAACTACTATGGAGAAGCCCCACGACAGCCTAACGGAAGTGTCATGGATAGTTGAAGTGAAAGGACCTCTCCCGGATGTTGTCCCTACAGAGAAACCACGGGAGGATGTCGTCGCTGCAGTCGAGCCTACCGCACCAGTACAGCCGACAGCTCCTCCGCCAAAGAAATCATGGGCCGACCTAATGAAGCCTGTTGCTTCGTCATCTCCGACTCCCAAGAACGACGTCAACCTTTCCTTACCACAACCACCGTCAAGCACCAAGACCAACATTCGGACCGGACGCTCGTCGTCGATAACGCCTCAGCCATTCGTCGTGACTTCCGAGGCAGAGCGACAACATACCGAAGAGGAAAAGATTCAGCGATTGGGAGAGATTATGTTCTCGAAGAATTTGCTTGGTGCTGAAAAGAAGTTTGACCATCGTACACTCTTCCTGACTCCTCGTGGAATGATGAACCGTGGAAATGCTTGTTATATGAATGCCGTGTTGCAAACGCTGATATTCTGCCCTCCGTTCTTCCACTTACTCGGTAAGGACTTTCATGACGAAAATTTCGAATTTTCATTTGGTTTATTCGAATGAATGTTGTTTTGTTTTTAGAGTCATTAGATGTTCCATCGTACGACGACGATGATCAAGTGGCCCAACTTCCGCCGATAACTGACGCATTTGTCCGCTTAGCTAAATGTTTCCACAGGATACCAAAGACGGGAGCGCGGAATGCGCATCTACGGACTGAAGATCCCGCAGTCGATCCGAGCTTCGTTTATGACACATTAGAAGAGCACGGTACAGCATCGCACAAGGAAATGCTGTCTCGTGGATCACAAGAAGACGCACAGGAATCTCTCAACCATATTCTGTTGCTGATACATGAAGAGATGGCGAAGGCGGAAGCGACGATCAGGGACGACCATGATGGAAGAACGAATGGCGTAGATGCACAGTGGAACGACGAATGGACTAACATCAACAAGAAGCAGAAGAAGAGCATCATGAGAAGCTGTGTCGACTTTAAAGATACTCCTATCTCGGGCGTGTTTGGAGGGAAGCTGAGGTCGATACGGAAACATCACGGCGCGAAAGAGTTCGAGAACGTCGAGCCGTTCTTCATGTTAGATTTACCCATCCAGGTTCGTGCCGGGGGAAAATGTTGTTGATGACCAGACGTTGGCAAATGGATTGGCTCAGTTCGTTCTTCTAAGCGGCGCACGCACTCAGCCACCATCACGGAAGACGTGCGCCACTTGGGATAACAATCGAACTTGAAAAGGTCGTTTTCCCAAGCGGCGCACCCAATCAGCAATACCAATGAAAATGTGTGCCGCTTTGGAATAACCACCTGGGGAGGTCATTTGTCGACGACGCCGACGTTCCAGTTTTCAGCGGAATCTATACCTTCGTATTCTTTCAGGATCCGAGAGTAAAGAGTGTCTTTCAAGCCATCGATAGGTTCATGGGTACCGAAACACTCCACGGTTACGTCGATCGCGGTCAGGAAGTTCGCGCACAACGCCATTACAAGTTCGAAGAGCTTCCGGCGGTCCTTATCCTCCACCTGAAGTATTTCGAATACTCTCCCACTGGTGGCTTGGCCAAGCTTCAGAAGAACATTGAATTTGAAGCCACACTCAGACTCCCTGAAAGATGGTTCGCCGAACGACACTTCAACCCAGCCAAGTCTGTCTATCGGCTGTCCGCGGTCGTTTACCATTACGGCGAAGGAACGGAAGGTGGCCACTACACGGCCTGTATGTATCACCCGGCGTCTCCTAGTTCGTGGATTGAGGCGAATGATTCGGTGGTTAGTGTTGTCGGGTTTGACTACGTTCGAGCTCCGCAGTTTAACCGAGTGCCTTATTTGCTGTTCTACCGGCTGCAAACCAACAATTACACTGAATCCTGAATATTAATGGTACTGCTTTTACGGTAACGTGAATACTTTGGTAAATTCTGCGGCAAATTTTTAGCTTCTTCGATAACGTCTTCCCTCCATTTGATTTTTATCGGCTTTCCACATTTTGTTTCGAGATAAGTTTCCATGAAAGACTTGAAAGTCATTACATGTGTGCTCGAACTTTAAACTTGTGTGTGTGTGTGTGTGTGTGTGTGTGTGTGTGTTTATCTCATTCCGATGGAAACGTAGGTGAGTTCACCGCTTGTGGCCGTCATGTTGACTCTTCAGACCTTCCGTACTGTTCTCGGCGAGGAGAATGGAGTTTACCTTTTGAAGGCAAGATAAGCGTGCTCGTTTTACAACGGCGAACCAAATTTTCCGTACGCGTGGCTTCCGTGGCATTTAGTCGTGGTGTCTCGAGTCTTTCGATCGCCATCGGACGTTAACGTTGAAGTAACTTTTCTCTTTCCATCAGGTATGTAACTGGGATTTAGAGCGCTTCCGTTTCCGGAATGGCCGATCCTAACCAGCCGCGTTACGTGCACACGGACACTCCGCACCCGCACGTGTCCGCGTCATCACCCCCAGATGCTAACCCCAAAAAGAATGTATGGCCTTCTTACTACATCGAACTGCAATCTCTGGGTTCGGGAGCTTACGGAACTGTGGTGTAAGTGGCCTAAATTTTGGAAATTCAAGAGAAACCAAAGTGGTACGGACAACCAGGTTTATTTTCTACAGTGAGGCGGTGGACAAGAGAAACGGCCGGAAGGTAGCCATCAAGAAGCAATTCACAAACTTCAGTGTGGTGGACAAGAAAGCCAAGCCTGTTCTGGCCTTGCGAGCGTACAGGGAGCTACTGCTGCTGTGGACCTTCAGAGGTCATCCGAACGTAAGGTTGTTGTGTTTTGAGTGTAGCTTCGTTGTCCATAATGGTCATCAACTGGCAGATACTGCATCTACTTGACGCATTTCCCCTGCAAGCCGACGCAACGATGGGAACTTTGTGCACGGTGACCAACAAGGTGGACACAGACTTGGCGGCAGCTTTGCAGCACAAAAGAATAAAACCAGACATGAGACCGATCATCATGTACGGTGTTTTATGCGGGATGAAGGTAAAGGTCACACGGTTCCATAAGGCTTTCTCATCCGCATCGCCACCATTAAAGGGAACTTTGGTGTCTGACATTGTGTTGCTCCTTTACATAGTACATTCACTCGGCGGATGCAATTCATCGGGTATGTGACTTAATTTGTATGACTACTGTTATATCATCCTGTGAGACGAAGGGCTACTCGTGGCTTGTCCTGTGTACAGGATTTGAAACCGTCAAACATTGGAATTTCTTTCGATGACACCGGCAACGTTCGAGACGTCCGGCTTCTGGACTTTGGCTTGGCACGAAAATTGAAAGTTGAGATGTCCTATGTAGTGCAAACAATGTGGTATCGCGCTCCGGAAGTATGGCTCCAGCCCGGAAGATACACAAAAGCCAGTTAAGTAGGGCCAAATGAGTTTATATTGCCGTATCTGTTAGTAACTGCTCTCTCGTGTTTTGCAGTTGACCTTTGGTCCGTTGGGTGCATATTGGCTGAACTGATTACTGGGCAAGTTCTTATGCGCGGTGGAACAGGTGAGCGGTTTTTGGTGGAAGACCTATCCAGAGTTGATGTCCACTTACTTATATTACCATTCTAAAACAACCACGACCTCAAGACTTCGAAATTGTTGCAGCCTTCGGCGCACAGTTGGAAACAATCTATGGGTATCTGGGAGAAGCGGGTAAAGATTTCTTGGAGACCGTGGATCCCAGTGTATGTATCGGTTACGAAAGCCGCGGTTACTGTTTTCTCTACGCCAAATAAATCATTCAACAGATTTCCTCAAAACTACCTTCAGGTTTCTGTTCTAGTATATCGAGATGATGCACAAGTTCGAGAAGGAAAAATCCAGTTCGCAGCGCATACGGCTGTCCGAAGTCCTGCCGGGATCTACAGAACAAGGTAAAATTTTGTTTGTCGCAAAACTCGAAACACGATGGGGATACTGTACCATCATACGCTTTTCATTAAGCTAACATTCGTTACACTGAACAAGCTGCGAAATTCATCGTTGCAGAGCGGGACCTGTTAGATAATCTTTTCCGCTGGAACCCGGACCAACGCTTTACTGCTGCTCGGTGCCTGGAGCACCCTTATTTTGCGGACATAGTGCAGAAAAAGGGTCTCGGAGCAAGGTACTTGGGCGCCCATCCCGAAACACTGCAGGATTTTGAGAACTGGGATTATCGTACTCGACTTCTGGACCAGTAAGTTTTTCAGTTTATTCCCGCATTTTATGCAGTTCTGCAGTATAAGACTAACAGCCACGTTTGCTTTCCAGAATGGGTCGATGAGCAAATTAGTAGAATCATACGTGACCTGAGCAGGACCAACGAGGCTCCAGCCGTCTGATGGTTCGACAGACTGGAATTGCTCATGTGCTTCTGGTGGCAAGCTTCGCAAATTAATCGGTCATTCCTGCATATGTTTCCTTCGAACCATGTTGTAGTTACTGAAACAGCAAAATTTTGCGAACTGGGTCCGGTGCATGGGTATTGTCATGCACGGGATAAACCATGCGCTAGATAAACCTCTGGAAGACTACCAGTCCACCAATAAGAAAAGATGTGCAATACAGAGCACGCAAACACCCTAGGTCGTCAAAGGCGCCGATTTTCGCCCGTTTGATCAAGACCGGCAGACGAGCATGTGTGATTAGATTATGAAAGTGAGGTGATACGCCCATATAGCGCGGTTTTCGATAGGCGCCCACAATTTCGGAGTTGTGAGTACGATACCATAAAAGTGGTCTACATCTTGTCGGCAGCATCTGAACTTTTGAAAGCAAACCAGAACAGCAAACTTCCCCTCGGCATGGCAGAAAGGCTCACGGAATGGCCGACTCGCCACCCGAAAACGGGCAGCGAACTGCTTGGAAAAAGAGCTTATGGTAAAGTATGGTGAGTATGCATAACTTCTCTAGCTTCCTAGTTTAGAAAATCAAAACCAGGCGCATATTGTGATAACTGATCCGCCGCAGGAAAGTTACCGAAACCAACAGCGGAAGCGCCACAAGGAACGTGGTACTCAAGGAACAAGTAACCAACTTCCAGGTTTTGGTGGATCGAATGGGCAAGCCAGTTATTGCACTGCGCGCTTATCGAGAATTACTCTTTCTTCTCACTTTCCGGGGTCACCGTAACGTACATTTCACACCGGCTATCAGAGCGCCAGATTGAGCGCCACCGGAGAAAATTTTTTAACGATAGATAATTTATCTTCTGGACACGTTTTCACTTTGGGAAAAGAGTGAAATAACGAAGTTATGCACCGTCATGGATTTGATGGACATGGACTTGAAGGCCGCCATCGATAAAGAGTTGATCGCCAGAGAGCAGACAGCTCTCGTCGTATACGTCGTTCTTTGCGGATTAAAGGTACACGCACGGTGGGGTAGTTTGGGCCAGACGGAGAAGACGGCAAACTTAGATTTTGTATGGAAGCCAGAAACAGAAATCGGACTAATGTCGTAACGCAGTAAAATTCAACCGCAGAAAATTGTCGGTGACAATGGCCATCAGCTGATCAGCTGTTTTACTCACACTTCAAAGCTGCTGTGCATGGCTACTCGATTTTCTCTCGGAGAAGCCCTGGAATCGTTAGCTCGATATTCTTTCCGTAAACGTTTCTCGAAATGTCCCAGCCCTTCAAGACCAAGCGGCCTCGGCGATACAACGAAGAAGCCCTGAAGGATGCGCTGTCTGCTGTCGACAATGTAATGGGGCTACGCGAAGCAGCTCGAGTTTTCAAAGTTCCGCGCAACACCGTTCCACGTTATGTGCAAGATACGAAGGCACGTAGGATGGGTAAAGAAAGAACGCTCAACGATTTTGAGGAAGGGCTGCTGGTTGATCTGCTCAAGAAATTCGGAAATACTGGATTTCCTCTCAACAAAACCCAGCTGCGCATTTTTGTAGACGAAATGGGCATTGCGAAAGTACAGTAATTTTTCTTGTCGAACGTTTTATAATAATAATTTCGAATGTTGACCTTTGTCAGGTGTTGGGATAATTTTCAGTAAGGAATGGCATCGGCGTTTCTTTCAGGAACAGAAAGAAATATCCCTTCGACTAGCCTCAAACGTTGACAGGAAGAAAGCACGAGAGTGGACTGTCGAATGTGCGGAATCATGGATCGAGCTTCTCGGCGGGCTGAATGACCAAGGTTACCTTTCAAATCCAGAAGGAATCATCAAGCTTGATGAATCTGGCTTCGTTCTGGGTTTTGAAAGGGAAAGAGTTTATGCGGAGAAAGGGAAGAAACATGTGGTTTCATACACAGAAGGCTCAACAAGAGATCAAGTGACAACGCTGTTCTGTGGAAACGCAGCGGGCCGGATGTTCAAACCTCTGGTCCTGTTCATTTGGGCATCATGTATCATAATACTAACGACAAGCTCTATGTCGCAGTCAATCGATCGGACGTGATGGATCACAAGGTGCTGACGGACTACTTCCGGCAGGAAGTTCTGCCGTATGCTCCCGACAAAGCAAGTCACGCTCTGCTAGCAAATATAAATTCCACGTTATCTATTTAATTTGTGGCTCTTTTGCAGTGTGTTGTACTAATGGATGGCCACTATAGTCACGTCACAAACATACAGCTCTTCAAGCTTTGTATCGAGTCCGGTAAAGATATGTCTCATATGTCTACTTTCCGGTCAGACGGACAAGCTACAACCGCTAGATAGCTGCCCATTTGGAACCATGAAACCGAAGTGTTCGGCTTACAAGTCCTTCCATCTTATCGACCCGCAGTTTGAAGTAACACTAAATTATTGCAGTCTGTAAAAATTAACTCATGGACAAGATTTTGATACAAGGACGTACCGAGGTCCCTAAAAGGTCCGCGATTTGGCCGTTTTCCTACGAAGTTTTCATTGAATATCAGTCAGGGTTGTGCCGGGCACGGGTCTGACAGGAAACTTCTTAGAAAAAGGGCTAAATCGCGCACATTTTAGGGACCTTGATACGACCTTGTTTTGATACAATAGTTCTGACTTTCAGATTACTCGGAACACCTTCCCAGGAATTTTGGCGGAGCTGTGTACTCCAGGAGCCAGCATGTTTTCCTTCGAGTTTGAAGCGTTATTGAAGAGTGGTTTTCGCAAGACTGGTGTCTCCCCTTTTTCCCCTGACGTCATTCGTAGAACGGTCGATAAAGAGCTGATCAAGTACGACGAACCTTCCTTACCAGTGTTGGACACAGAAAGTTCCCCGATGAAGAAAGTAGCAGCCATCTTTCGTTCCGACAAGGTGAAAATGGATGACGGCATGGTCGAATCAAGCCTTGAGTCGATCGACCACATCCGGTCCAGTTACAAAAGCGTGGCGGATACGGTTGTGTTTGCTGCAGGCAAGGCGTTCGCTTTTTCTAAGCCGAAAAAGCAACGGAAGGCGAAAGATACGCGGATTGCGCTGGAAGCAGGCAGAAATATGCTCAACAGTGAGTATATGGAGGTGATTGAGCAGCGTCTGAAATTGCGAAAAGAGCCGAGCAAAACTACACCGAAGTCCCGTGGAGGGACGAACAGAAAAGGGATGGCCCGCGAACCTTCGCCGTCTGCTTGCCTTCCAGTACCGGATATTCCTTCCGCATCTGAACCAAAGTCCATGCCTAAGAAAAGTCGCAAAAAGAAAGTGTGCTCACCTGAGGAACCTTCCGCCTGCCCTTAGTCGAATGCTGATGTGGGTACGCTCGTACCAGCTCCTCCAAAGAAACGTATTGGGTCGAAGAAAGTGCAGTAGGTTCGCTTCGCTGGTTGTGACGACTTTGATTTCTGATTGTGATTGTAAACAGAGATTTAATATCTGGAGTATCTTGTTTTCGTATGTGCTTATGGTGGGCTTGTTCCGGAAAAAAATAATTTCAAAAAAAGTGTCATGCTTCGAGCTGCTCGTTCCGATACCCAGCACGAACGTGCAGCAGTACAACCAGTAGTGCTCTTTTTTACACGAAGCAAGAAACTCCTGCCCGTGCCGCCGTAGCGAAACGGCCTGGCCCAAACTATTTACTGGCCCAAACTATCCCACCGTGCGTGTAGGGATCTCACGCTCTAACTTAGTGTAATCTCATAAGCATATTTTTCAGTACATACATTCGGTCGAAGTTATTCATCCGGTAAGAAAACGACACCCCGCCCGGGGCAAAAGTGAAGATGCTGAAAACACTGATGTCTGTTTCTTACCATCCATCTGCTCCTTCAGGATCTAAAGCCTGCCAACATTGGGGTCGCATTTCAAGACGGTCGTGTTTCCTCAGTTAAGCTTCTGGACTTCGGACTGGCGCGGAAGCTTAAAGTGGACATGTCCCATCATGTTTTGACCCTGTGGTACCGCGCACCGGAAGTATTGTTCCAGCCCGGACAATCTACTCCGGCGAGTAAGCCCGCAGTTTGACCAATACTTTACATAAAGATGGCCGTATTCAAAACTTTTCATAATTCGGATTGCTCTGCAGTTGACATGTGGTCCATTGGATGCATTCTGGCCGAACTGATTTCCAAGCAAGTCCTCATGAAAGGGACCTCAGAACTGAATGGTATAGTTTTCTCCTTGTACCGGTACTTGGAAACTAAACAGGTTTCAATGTTAATGGTTGTGCCATTACAGGTCAGCTGAGAAAGATCCACGCACAGCTAGGAAGCCCAGGCGCAACATTCATCCAAGATCGAGTGCACCGGGATGTAAGTTCGGTACAAGTAACTGATTGTCGTACTTGTATTTGTCAGCTTTGACGACTGCATTGGTAGTTCCACTGGTCTTTTCGTAGCACCGAGGTCTATTCTTTTTGCTCATGAATGAGCCCGAACAGTTCGCTCCATGGGCCGAAAACATTCCCGGCATGAACGAGCAAGGTATGTCCTACATCTTGGCAATTTCAAAAGTTGTAGCGGTGCTTCGGCACCCAAGATCTGATGTGATCAACCGGCAAATCGTTCGACAGCAACCCAAAGTCTTACTCACCCGTATTTTCGGGATTTAGTCGAGCAACACGGGGATGGCGGACTATACACCGGAGTACACAACAGGGATCACAACAGGGATCACAACAGGGAGGGGAGCACTCTCGTACAGAGAAATTTCTGAGCCGCTGCCCAGATCCCTTCCTAGAGAAAATCTTGAGCGATCTTCCGACTTCGGAAATCGTTTTGCATGTTTTGATTGACAGGATTTGCTCTTGGTCATCCCGCCATCGGGGATATTTTTCTTGATTGTCCGCACGCTACAGACCAACCCGACCCACCGTGGTGTTTGGACTCTGACGTCAGCAGGCAAAAAATGAAATCTGTTGCGTGCGTGAAATGTAAAAGGTACCGGCACAGACGATATTCTTATCGGCCTTCTGGCATCTGACCTTCATGCTGCACGTTGGAAAACGATAGAGTCGAGACAACTTCTTTGTTGTCTTCTCCTATCACAGCTGGAAAGTATGAAGAGTCAGCCAGGAAAAAACTGGAGAGATAAGAGCTTCCATCAAACACAAGCGAAAACCGTCTCCTCAGTTTTCAAATGCACCACAGTATTCTGCAATAGCGTATACCGTAGTCTGACAAAACTAACAGGAAGCTGAGAGATGTCTTCCAGTTCTTCTTTGTATCCCGCGGATGTGAGGCATATCGCTCATTTATGGAAAGTTCTTGGTCAGTCGTTTTTTGGGTCGAATAAATACACTCTGACCACTGTGGCAGGTCGCCGTAAGGCAATCGCGCATCTGTGCCAGCGAAGTCCACGCACCATCCAGAACATCACTACGAACTGGGATTTGATAACTGGTCCACCGAGCGGAACTGCAGTCGAGAGCAACACCGTTCCGGAAGATGACGTAAATGAAACCTTGGTCCCGGTTGTCGAGGCGGAAGAAATGGAGGGTGTCGCGGGCGTCGGTCGGCACTTGTTGTTCGTGCGATCATTCACCGGGAGTACAAGAGTAAGGTACACATCACGGTGGAATCTCTACTGCCATTGGTGGAGGAGGAAGTCGGTGTTAAGGTGTCGAAATCCACGATGTATCGTGTGTTACGTCGAATGGGCTTCCGATATCGGGATCGGTCCACTAAACACGTGTTTGGTGGCCCAAGCCTCAAAGTCAGGCGTATCCGTTACATCCGAGCGGTTCGTCAGTTTCGACAGAAGAATGCCCTGATTGCTTTCCTGGATGAGACTTGGTTAAACGACAAATACCAGTTTCGCAAGAGTTGGATCGAACTCGACAAAGAAAAATCCACCGGCACAGCCGAAATCCTGTACTAGGACTGCGGACAGTCGCATCCAAGTGGATCGGGAAAGCGTCTGGTCACTTTCGACGTGGTGACGGATAGGGGATTCGTTCCCGGATGTGGTCTTATCTGGGAAGCCTCAAAGCACACTGGGGACTACCACGGGAATTTCAACTACCAAAACTACGAGAAGTAAGCCAGTCTGTCAAATCAATTAATAAAACGTTGTGTAATCTGTTTTGATAGTCTTTTTATTCGGAAGAGATTTGCTCGTTGCACCAGGTCAATCAAGTGGCTTGATTTTGAGAAAAGTAAAAAAAAGTGGGTCAAAACTGAGTTTTTTGAGTATATCTCGCAAACCATTGGTTGGATCTTTCCGGTCCGAGCAGACAACATGAAGATGTCGACTGGGTCTTTCTGATCGTGAAAGAATTTGTGATGAAACTCTTACCGTGACGGAATGCCAATGCTTCAAGTTTTCGATGACGTCATGATAAATTTTGGCTGTTATGGTTTTAGGTTCATGGAGGAGGTGGTGGTTCCCCGTTTGGAAGAATTTGCTCGACTCCACGGATATGACAAGGTTGTGATCGTGCTGGATAACGCAAGTTATCATTCCCGCTTGATGCCACAGTTCAGAAGACCCAAGAGAGTGAAGAAAGAAATCCAGCAGTGGCTGACGGACCATAGGATCGAGTTCGGTGCGCGGGAACTGGTGGCCGAGCTATGGCAGAAGGTGACGAACTTTCTGAAAAATCACGTGGGCGACAGGTACTACATGGATGACTATTTGAAGACCGAAGAAGGCATCGAGACAGTTCGTCTGCCGCCCTACCACTGTGACTTCAACCCGATTGAAAAATGCTGGGCCCGCCGCAAAGGGTATGTCGCCAAGCAAAACACCACCAGAAAGCTGCCTGACCTGATCAAGCTGTGGGACGAATCTGCTGATATCTTCAAGCCAGAAGACTTCCCCAAGCTCTTCGCCCACTGCATCAAGCTTGAGGATGACTACTGGGATATCGACACAAAGGAAGACCGCATTGAGGCAGTTGGTGACGAGCACGCCGATGAGGACGTTGCTGAAGAGGGCGGAGACCTGGAGCCCCTGGATCAAGATCTTGACGATGACAATGACCTAGCTTTGCTTCCGTTTTAGTGTCTTTACCGTAGCCCGCTTGATTACGAAATTCGTCCCACGCCCGTAATACTTTGTAGATTAAAAGAAAATAATCATCCCCCATTACCATAAATTAGCCGAACCCTTATTACAACGTAGAACGTTTCCTGTAAAGACTGCGGACGGCTTGGGCGCTTGCTGTGGTACCCGATGTAAAACGCGGAAGTATGGGACAAAACTTTCAAAACAGGTTGACTGACGTCAGAGTCCAAAGACCACGGTGGGCGGGTTGGTCTGTGGCGTGCGGACAATCAAGAAAAATATCCCCGATGGCGGGATGACCAAGAGCAAATCCTGTCAATCAAAACATGCAAAACGATTTCCGAAGTCGGAAGATCGCTCAAGATTTTCTCTAGGAAGGGATCTGGGCAGCGGCTCAGAAATTTCTCTGTACGAGAGTGCTCCCCTACCTGTTGTGATCCCGACCCATGACAGCTTTGAAGACGCCCGAAACATAGCGCTAGATGAGTGGAAAAGTACGCTGCCCTACCCGGAATAAAACAAAACAGAATCTGGTTAAGTTAGCTGTGGATGTGCGAAGTAAAATCAGTAGTCTTTACAGCTCCACCCATTTTCTTTTCCACAGGATTTTTGGATACAAGAATCGAAGAAATCAAAGCAACATTGCGGAATGGCAGTCCAGAAGTGGACTAGGGCGGTCTTTGAAGCTTCACGCTGATAACCTTTGCGTAATACGCGACAGCGACAAAACGAGTTCACTTCACCCAGATCGGTTTTTTCTCGAAGTGGCGCACGCTCTCAGCCACCGACACAAAAGACGTGCGCCACTCGGGAACACGATCTGGGTGTAATCGTTTGCCGAAGTCTCACACACCATCGCACTAGCCTACGGAGGAACCCAACTGCGGAAATTGTGCCATTCAAAAGAAGACTGGAGGTGTACACAAGTGTGGAAGAAGTCTGGTCTTTCGATCTAAAACCGCAACTTCCGGGTCAAGCTCGCAACTAGCAGTTTTGACAGTTTGGAAAGACGAGTAAATTATATGAACACATAACTGGCGAAAGCGTTTAAGGAAGAGTAGCTAACTAGACATATCCGTACAGATATTGCACCATCAACGTTTTCCAAATTAGAGCTGTACAAATGAAAGAAAATATTACGAGGTATCGAGTGCCATATTCTATGACAGGTAAGACATGTCAGTATCGGGAGGGGGACCTTGCATGTTGGTCTGTAGCTGGTCTTGAGCAAACTGAATAAACGACTGATACTGTTCCGCCAGCTTTTCCTGTAGTGCATGTTCATACTCTTGTTTCAGTCGAGTGTCGAGTTGAGCAATTTCACGCTGGCAGGCTTCGACGGCCTGCTTGGTTGAGTACCTCGTATCGCGATCTGGAGAGTCACTCTTATTCGTTGACGTGAAGGAGGACTTTGGACTGCGTGGAGGAGAGACAGAACCACTGGAAAACAGGCTTAAAGGAGGAGGAGAAGATGAGCTTGGGGGTTTGGCAAAATGTTTAGAAGAAAGACCAGCTGAAAAGAGACGGAAACAAATTATTGATAGTAAATCAATCAGCCAAAAATACTGTAACATGGTAGGGCTGTGGAGTAATCATATCCCGTTTCTCCAATCGGATAGACAGCATGTTTAACATCTGCGTACCTGTACCAACTTCTCGGAAAGGTGAGGACAGACGTCCAGACCGAGGAGGAGATCCAAAGGAAGCGGAAGACAGGCCAAAGTCGCGATGAGGGACACGCTTGCACTGTGACGGGCCATTCTGAGCATCACCCTCTTCCACAGCATCGATTCGCCGTTTGGTCGGCTGGAATAACGTTACACAAGCCATCTTCGTGCGAGGACCTTCGAGGTAAGATCAGTCAAGGTTGGAACATTCCCAAACTGATATAACGAGTTGAACAAAGGACAGCCAACATCGATCCCGAGTCTTGATGTCTCCACTCACCTGAATGTTACGTAACAACGATTCGAGCTTCAGAGACGTCCTTTCTGACTTTCCGGATGCTCCGTAGTTCAGGCTAAACTGGAGATCAAAGAACACGTTCAGCTGTATGCAGACGCATGATCCGTAATCTGATCGAAGCGAAGAAGAATGGCAACATCGAAGTTCGGAAGTTGAGAACTGGTTTAGACTTTGGCACTTTGGAATTAAGTTAATCGCTGATTCCAGTTGAAATGCCACATGGAGGGCGTAGCCTGTGGACTCCAGTTGGCTGCACTTGTGCACCGCTCAATACGTGCGCAAGAGCTGGTCTCCCGTTTACCACATGGATTGTGCGCCTGACGGAGGCGGTCCGTTCAGCCTCGCTCGATGACAACCAATCAGGACACCGACTGTCCTATGATGTCCTGAGCAACGATGCTAGAAAAGTAAGAAAACCAAAACAAAATCCGTGGCTACCGCTGGAGTATTTTGTAGTTCCGCGTATCAATCGGACGTTTATCTTCCCGTACACATGTAGCATTCCATATCCGCAGATCACTGGAAAGAAGTCGGACCTAGCAAGGACGCTCAGGAGCAGAAGAGTAGCCCAAGTGCAACGTGACTCGTACTGGACGTTGCGAAGTATCAAGCTGAACGGTACTACGATAATCTCGGCGCAAGTCATGAAACCTGATCGAAGCTGTCTGTGTCGTTTTTGCAGTGAACACTTCAAGCCTCTGTTCCTGTGTGAAATGAGAAGCAATTGCGTGTCGATTCTTCTGATGCCTCGCTGGCCGAAATATGGATGGAAGCTGCAGCTTGAGTGTTTAAGAGAAGGGCTGGTAAAGCTGGCCCAGCTGGACTGACGATATGTCGACTGGCATCCCTGCACCATTCTTAAAGTTTAAAGACAAATTCCTGTGTTTTACTTCCGGAACCAAGATGAGACGCTTGATTTCCCTCGCCAGCATACTAGGGCTCTACTTTCTTCTGATATCCCTTCGACGAGCATGGTCCAGAGAGTACGCATCGATCATCCAGCAACTTCGTTCTTATTGTCTGTCTCTTGTGTTTGCCGACCACATATCTAGTTGTATTTCAGGGAGGAACTTCTGGTAATACCCGCCAAGCCGCCTACAAGATTCTTGCCGAAGGATTCGCCGGTTCGAGATTTCTTTTTGGGGGAAACAGCCGGGTTGGCCTTCGCGACACATACGAACGATCTCTCATTCGTATTCCTCTATGCTCCCTGGTGCTTATTTTCTCATCAAGCGAAGCTAGAATTTGATTCGGTCGCAAGACTTTACAAATCTCAGGTATATTGTACTTCACTTTAAGATTCTGGAAGCCGTAGGCAGGACTGCAACCACCTGTTGCCTTTATTGGGGGCTTGACAAAACAACTCAACAAGATCGTTTCCAAGTGGCGCACACTTTCTGCCGGGAATACTGAAAAGGTGCGCCACTTGGACAGTGATCTGGTCGGGTTTGTTTGCCTAGGTCCCAACCTATCCCAATTATTTATGTATTTTCTGTCTTTTCAGGCAGCTTTCATTGCCATAAACTGTGCATGGCATGCTGGACATTGTGCACAGTTTAAACGTCCGGAACATTTCCCGCTCATCGGAGCTTATATGGGTCGCCTAGGACGTTTGTTCATAACCTATCGAGGTATCGGTGATCTTCTTCGAGATTTAGACCAATAGATCAGTTGTTACGGGTTTCATTTTTCTGGTATTGTATTGCAGGGGTTCCGAACAGGTTGCACCTAAGTATTTTTATCGAAAGACTTCTGAAACCCTTCACAGTCTTAACAGCAGAGCATGACTTCAACACTTTCATCCATACGAATGAGGTCAGGTGCAAACAGAGATCATTTTAAAACTCGCCTCTTTGCATCCTGACTAGCTTGCATTATAGGTGTCCGTGGTGGCTTCTTTGGATCTATCGACTCGCCTGTCGCGCGGTCTTCGCACAGTGTGGAACGTTTCTTGCCTCATTACGCGACATGGTATATCAGCGCACGGAAGTCTCCGGTCCCGGTGTACGGTAATCTGAACCTTGTTTCCTGCAGATCCACGTGGAAGCATTGGAATGGCTGTTATCAGTAACCAGAAACTCGCGCTGCGCATTGGTTTTCCGCGTCCCGGAAGTGCGCACATATTCCGGCTGGGACAGGAAGTGCAGGTTAGTTTCTCCTTTGCAGAAGACAGAAAGGACTCTAATACATGGTCTAGCGATGGTGTTGTTATTATAGAGAATATCACTGACGGATGGACTGGAAGATGCTCAAATAGAAGAAGCCGTGTTAGAAGTGGGCAAGAGCTTGGTAAGTCTGTCACGTGCCTTATGTGGTACATCGATGTTTGATGCTTATTGTGGGCAGCCTTTGCGATGGATTTTTCCACTGTTTCAACGGAGTTTCGCCCTATCCCAAATACTGCGAAAGAACGCGACTATGATTATCTTCACACCCTACACGAAGGGTGCAGTCTGCAATCAAATTGTGACCATCGTAAGTCGATCCTTTCTGTCACACCGGTCGAGCAGTCATGATACCATTCGTTCTGGTAGATTCAACGTTTAGTAGCTTCTTATGGAGACTGCGACAAGTCGAGCAATCTGATACAGCTTCTCGAGTCCGACGCTCGCCGGTTCGTCCAAGAAGCCTCAGAGAAACGTCAACGCTTCGAGTACTGCCGGTCCCTTCTCAGAACATACGGCTATCTTCTGGACAAGCTTGATGTCAAGAACTCACTCCGACGGCCAAACTGCGTGTGCCTTGCAGACAGCTCTCCGTCTTCTGTCGCCGAATTTTGCTGGTCCAAGTCGCGACCATTCCGCCTACCGGTGCAAGGTACCAAACTTCATTAATACTATCACTCAAAGCGGTTGAGCACACTGGATACTCCGTGTGAAAAATCATCGTGTAGAAAACATGGGAGGCTGCGAACGAAGGCGGATGCGAAAGCAGTCAAAGCGTACGAGATCGTCAGCTCAAGTAGCACACGCTTCCAGCACATATCAGGTGCGGAAGTATGACTTGTTACTCCCCCGACGAAGATTTTCAAAAACTTCTCCTGGCTTCGAACCTCGGAATTTTTGATCAGGTTATCCACTCATACTAGCAAGGTACTTCAGTCACTTTTTCGGCATCGTATTCGTGCCTGTACTGTAAAAGAATAGGGGAAGAGCAACGATAAAGTCTCGGTAGCCATTTTTGGTAGCCTCTGCGGAAGAAATTGTTCTTTCTCGCTGGGGTGCTGAAATTCTGCGACATAGTGATAATCCTCTGGTATCAGAACCCCTCTTCCTGGTGTACGAAGGAGAGTTCCCAGTTCCACCTCCTGCAGTTTTGCGCAAGCGTTTTGTTCAGTGTGCACTCTAGAGCTGACTTGCAACAGTAGTGCTTTGAGCTGACCGAAAGATTTCGTTTAGTCAACGGCAAGTTTTTTTATCATTCTTCCCCGCTCCAGAGAGGTTTAGTCTGCAGCTATCGTTATGCCGGGCGGAAGAATTTTTCAACGGTCTAGACTGTAAGATAGCAATCAGTAGGTAACCATAATTTTCCTATGGTGCCGCGCACGATTCGAAATTTCCTGCGGTAATTCAGCTCTTTCGAAACATTCCAACTTTTGCTGCAGAACGACCTACAGAGCCCGGTCTTTGTCACTAGTAACAATGCAATCTGAGGATCAGTTCGGTCTCACTCAGAAACGGGAGGTTACGGATAGGCAAAATTTGTGTTCATCGCACGGTGCGCGAAGTGAGCGGGGTATCAAACTCTTTGATCTTTTCCCCTTCGGGTTATGTCTAAATATCTAGCGAGGATTTTAGGAAGACACTTCAAACTCTCTTAAAGGTTTTGCAAGAGTTTGGAAAGGATCGAAGTCGACATGCTCCCCCTGGACGTTGTTGTCCAACTTCAGTTGCGGTCTTCCCGAGGGGTGACTTCCGACCTAGGAATCTCCAGAGCGGAGAAGACGTACCAAACCTCATACGGTTCAACCGTTAGCTGCTTGATTACGAGAAACGAAGCATATCTTAGCGCCTGTCTGGGATACGCTGATGCCTTGAGAAAATTCGAATAGTTGAATCGCCTAAAATTTTGGTTATCCATGATTCCGACAAAACCATTCCTGCCCTACCCCGAAGCTGAAAAACTTGGGTTGACAGAACGCCAAACGATAGCTAGGAGTTGAAAGAGTGAGTGAAAAAATTCTTAGGACAAACGGACAAGGGGGAGTGTAACTATGAATTTTTGAAGTTGACTTGTTTCCAGGAGTAACAAGTCATACTTCCGCACCTGATATCAACGATATATATATATATATATATATATATATATATATATATATATACATACATAGAATATATGACGAAAGTACAGTATCTGGGAAGCCGGCAAACGAAACGAACAAGCTCATGGGAGGACCGTATTTTTACAAGATTGAAAATACGAGCCTTGTTTTCTATTTAGGTTCGGGTGACTTCTCAAACCTGCCTTCGATCAGCTGCAGCGGAAAGCAAGGTTGTGTCAGTGGAATAGCCAACCGCCGCTACTACTCTCTCTGCTGTCTCCCAATGCAGGCAGAACAGCTGGACGATACACAGCGGGTGATGGCCGAAGTGGTCCGGTGTCTGCCAACCGGTGTCCGGTCGTGCAACGCCACGACCGAGCTGGCTGGTGCCAAGCAAGAACGCGCGGGAGACCTCGCAGCCCAGTTGCTCTTACAGGGCCTGAAATGCCGGACGAACAAGACGTTAGAGTTTGTGGCCATAGATCCTGTTCTTTACCCGCACTTCCTGACGAACTTGAACGTGGAGGTAGATTCGCAGCGCACAAAGCTCGTGATTGTGAATCGACAGGTACAGGTCGGCTGTGCTAGACTTGTCTTAACTGTTGCATATTGCTGAGGAAGATGTGTTGGGCTTTCGCTCTACAGATGGGAGAGACTTACGTGATGGTGGACAAATTTTCCGCCTTTTCAGCAGGTACAGTGCTTGGAAGTTGGGCTGTTTCACAAACCGCCGTTCTCACAATTCTTTTCCCGGTGTTGAGATCCTGACGGTTTTCTTGGTTTTTTAGCGCGTTTCATCTTGAACTACACGAATGGTCAAGTGGCCAACTATCGCAGGTCGTCGACTTCCAGCGTTCTTCCGGTTGACACCTCTGCTTTTGGTCTCGTTGGGAATGACTCTTCTCGTTCGAGAACAGTTAAAGTAGTTGATTTGTCAACGAGATCGTTCGAAGAAATGGTCAAGAACAACAAAGAGGTAAGCCCATGGTACTACTTCCGGTTCAGAATTTCTCCACCACAAATTCACAATATCACTTGCCTGTCTTGTCGCAGTCAAGACTCAGGGCTTTTCTTGCTATTTAGGACGTACTGGTTCTCTACTATACGCCGTGGTGTTCATTCTGCAAAACCGCTGCCGTGGCGGTCTACAACTTAGCTTCCATCTTTTGGGGAATACGCGGAATATCCTTCAAAAAGTGAGTCATTCACTTTCTCTTGTCCTCTGTCTAGTTCACTATGTTTTCGGTATAGTTCGTTCGGCTACCTGATGCACTGTTTCTTTCGCGCAAATAGGCTCAATATCCACGATAATGATCTCTCATGGGAGCATAAAGTAACCGAAGTGCCTGCCATTCAGCTATTCACGTCCTACCGGTACGAAATAACATGCGTAATGGCTCCTCATTAAAAAACACTCTGGGAGTACCTTAGAAGATAACCACTCCGATTATTCAAGTCACGCATTCTAAGTTGACGCTCGTTGTTTTACTGTATGCAGGAACGTGGACAACATAGCGATATTCCCGCCGTCTTCCCTAATGAACCTCCTTAACTTGCTCAAATTCACCCTACTGCACGTAAGTCCCACGGTATGGCAGCAGTTCATATCGCAGCGCTGTGATAACGATTGCTGGTTGAGGAACCAAATGTGGTCCCGGCGACTGCATCGTGTACTCGGTAAACAGGTAAAGATTACCCGAAGTGTACTTTTATACGATAAATCGTGTAATGTTCGCTCTTTGCGTGCGCGACTTCATCGTACCAAGTCAAAGCTCAAGGTACTCCAAAAGATATTACTATCTCCCACGCCAAATGTTTTTATTGATGACTTTTATAGCAATAGCAACCGCTCGGGAACCGGTGTACTACCCAGTCTTCGTGACTTCGAGCTTCCCATGTTTTTTAGAGAGGTTTTTGTGCAATCGATTTCTGACAGTTGAATGAACTAAAGTGACCAAACATTTTGACGTGATCTTCCAGCTAGGGATCAGGGACTTCTTATTAGGTCTCGAGGCGATGCAAATGTCGTGTTGACAGAGCGTAAAGTTTTAGGAACCATCATTCGAGGAAACATGAGTTATTGTATTAGGAACGCGAACGGAGAGGCTTGTTTGGCACCCGCCTGCATACATGCGCGCTAAAATTTCGAATGGCTAGATGTATGCAGGTGGATGATTCCGCATGCTGTGTGCTTGGTTGGTGTCGGAGGTTCTCTCTCGGCAACCAAGACCTATTTTTACTTTTCCAGCTAAGTTAAGTTAGTGGAAGTTTGCTCTGCGGAAGTTCAAGTTTCGCTATGATGGGGATGAGAGTAGAGAGCACAAAATTCTTTCAAACACCAAGACACGAAGAAACTTCAGGCGAGAGCTCTGATGGCGAAAGTATGGATCTCCAAGAGCCTGCGTTCTCTTTCTCAAAGAGACTGGCCCGAGGGTTGTTCGTCGACGAGGATTCAACTATCGTCAACGCTCAACCCATTCGTGCATCTGCGGAGGACTTGCGGTTGTTAGAAGGGATGGCCTTCTTGGACGCCACGGTGGGCGCAGTGCTCTTAATTGGGCTACGCCAGCTCGTTAAATTGCGACCTGCTAGACCGCGGGAATGGCTGGCTTTCTATCTTCTCAGCCGGAAGGGACCGGAAGAGGATGATTCAATTAACATAGTCAAGCGCCAGTAACGCCTACTTCCCGTCTCGTGAAACGACCTTTCTGACTCGTGAAATAACTTGCTGTTTTTTTCCCGGAATGCGCTGGAAGTCTTGATCGACATGTGGGTTAACCCTGTGGGAAACGTCTTTCTCTTTTGTTCCTTGTGCAGTGAGTCATTGGATTATCGACAAATGGGACGCGGGCAAATGACTTGAACCAGATCGTGATCTCGAGTGGCGCACGTATCCATTGTGGTTGGCTGAAAGTGTGCGCAACTTGGGAAAACGATGTAGTTCAATTTCTTTGCCCACGTTCCAGTTTTTTCGGACAGACAAGTCAAAAGCGGATGACACCGGGTATCGTAGATCATGAAGACTTATGGTCGGGCGTGACAGATTGTGGCCTCCTATTCAGAGTCGTGGATGCATGTTGATCCCTTCGCTCAACTATGATGTAAAATCGAAAGAAGGAGTCTAGCCAGTTTAATGGTTCAAGGGGAAAGGCAGGAAATAGTTATTGTCAGCTATCGTTCTTAGATGCTGCAGAATGAATTTTTGCTCGAGGATGAGAAACTCGTTTCCTCATTATATGGAACAACGCGCGTGTGTGCCTGAGTAGGCGGAAATCCCGTATTTAAGTGTAGCCTCAAGATGTCTGATGGGCGCTTTGAACCATGAGGACTTCCCACGCGCGTGTTTTGCCTTTCAGCAGCATTCTCCCAGTCAAGCGTAGCCTCCAAACTATTTGGTGCGTGATATACGAAGGTCGCCGACTTCCTGGTTCCTTCTTTGTGACTGATGATTTCACCCAGATACTGTAGCTATCCCAGGTAGCGCAGGCTTCTGTTGTTACTGGTTGATACCGTGCGCCACTTTTGAAAAACGATCTGGGTGAATTCATTTGCCAACGTCCCACTTCAGCGATATCAGTGTTGTAGCTAGTTTTACTCCCAAGTTTGATTACAGTTTTACTCCAGTAAAGTAATTTAATCTCACGGTATCCGGTTTTAGTTAAAAAGATTCAATTTTAGGCCCGGCCAATTTAGTTTTACACTCGTTGAAAGGCATTTTACAGTTGACTCCCTTGAGTTTAGTCTTACGGTACTTTCGAGATGTGGTTTTAGTTTCACGGAATTTACTTTTAGTCTTGATAAAGTTATTCTACTCCCTCCTCAACAGCTATTTACGTTCAAAAAGTTCCTCAGTTTCAAACGCGTTTAAAGATTAGAGGGCCTTAAAAAGTGAAGAAACAAGTTGAAAACCACGATAAACCGACTTAGGCTCTTTGAATTGTTGCCTAGTTTGTCCACACCAAACTTGATATCAGAGTTAAAATGATATCTTTCTCATACTCTTTTTATTATTAAAAGCAAACCTGAATTTAACTCCGACTCTACTGAGTCTAGTCTACACATTTTACTGATAGTTTTACTCTCTTGAAATTCAATTTTACTCCCAGCCCTCGCATTTTAGTCTCTGGATTGGATTTTACTCTTACAATTTAGTGTTACTCTCAAGCGTCTACACTCCCAGCTCTCCTATTTTACTCCACAGACCCACAGTTTCGCTCTCGGCTTTTGATTTTACTCTCAGGTTCACTCCCGGGAGTAAAGCTATAACTGAGAAAAAGAGTAAATTAATTTTACTCTAGAGTATAACTAAACGCAACACTGGTCTCTCCCAACATGTGAAAAGGATTCCCTAGGGACAGTGCGAAATTCGACAACGTGTCAACAGAGAAAGTCGATGAGGGACCCTACACAAACACAACAGCGAGGTCCGGAACTCGCGTGATCACCAGATGAGATTAGAGAAGCCTTCTTGCCACCCTCTGTAGTGATCCTCTACAAATCAACGCCACAGGCGATGTTATACTCTATGCTGTACGACAAAAGGTTTCTCGAGTTTCTCGCGGCTCTTTATTGCGCTGACAGAGTTAATCTTCATCCTTCTGCTGTAGAGTTCTTCACTCTTCAGCACACAAGCTTGGATGCTTACCCATAGTGTCGTAAGGACTCTGTGGGTCTCTGAGGAACCGAGGGTGGTTCTCGCAAGTAGCTCTCACTTGCAGCCATTGCAAGATCTCCACGTAATTGCGCCTCATTGAGCAGTGGAATCCTCCCGCAAATTATCCCGGATATAATCTTCTGTACTTCTTTCTTTACGAAATCCCTCTATACAGATCTTTGCCGGAACTAAGACTTCAATCACACAAATTGTAATGATCCCCGGAAGAAACTAAAAGCTCAGTTTGTGCGTATACGCGTCGCACGGGTTCTTGAGTATGTGGTACAATACACCTCGTTAGGGATGTTGGTCTGTTTTTCCCCACCTCGTTGCTATTCTTTCCGGTTAATCTTTTCTTTATACGCCAGGCATCGAATGTTTGATCTCGCACGAAACACGAAGTTGACCGATGCCACCAATTTGAATTATTTTTGAGTGGTGACACTGCGTTTGAAACGGAAGTATGAAACTCTTTTAGGGTTGATGAGGTGGGAAAACGTTTTATTTTGACCTCACCTTCAGCTGGACATGTCGGTGGGTTATACTTTTCTGATAAATTATGCATTGCCGTGGCCATTGCGCACTTCAGTATTCGATTACCGGTACATTATCACCACAGACGCGGAATTGTGATCCCGGGTCCAGTGTTCCCCCTCTAGCCTCCCACGTAAGCTTTGCTGACTTTTGATACCTCGCGTTCGAGTGCAGTAATCTGTTTGACTGAATATTTGCAGGTGGATAATGTCACGACATTGAAAGGGACCTCTAAGCTAATCGGATAAAATTGTGGGTGGATCTGCGGATCAAACGGATAACCTTTACCTACAGACATATTGTATGCCGGCTGCATCCGGAATCCACTTCACTTCACTATTCAGGTAGGGTAAATTTCTTTACCCGTAAAAAAGTTTACAAAACATAATCGCGGAAAACCAGACGGCTCGATCAATGCTGCTGTAGTTCGACATGATGTGGGGCGTGGGCGAATTAATTGAACCAGATCGTTCTTCCAAGTGGCGCACATTACCAACCGATAACAATGGAAACGTGCGCCAACTAAGACAGCGATCTCAGTTAATTTGGTCGCCCATACAGGTTGATTCTTATTGCTTCGACGGATTTTGCAGTGCTACAGAAAATTCCGGTGTAGCTTCTCTGCTCTCAATTACGTCCACAGGTAGCTCTGGTTCTCGAAATTCTCTCCGAAAATTTCATTGAGATTGTGCGATCGAGAGAAAACCAAGTTTGAAAAGCTTTGAAGTACTCGGAAATTGGTGTCGTTTTCGAAGTGAAAATTCAGCTAAGTTCGGATATGTACGCCACTGTACGAAGCTTAAAAAAATATTCCGCTCATGCTATCTTGTTGAAGCAGCGTTCCGCACACGATAGAAGTAACTTAGAAATAACTTCTTTTCATGTTTCTGTTTTTGGTGCACACTGTAACCATTAAACGAACTGCTAAGAAAAATGTTAAAACTGTTTCGTGAATTATTTTATACTTTCTTGTTTGGTAGTGAATGAACAGTGTTCAATCAGCTTTTACAAATTAGCAAAAAAATTTGTGTATGGAATAAAACTAGTTTGAAATAATTTGACAGTCTTGCTCGCTAGAAATATTCCGGCGATTGAGGCCAGCTTTCGCCAGCAAAATAGGTCATTTTCTGCCGATCGCACCTATCAGACAATCAATGTACTAACGACAATACAAACGCAGGCCGCAAAATCCAATGACGATCGATCGAACGAGCGAAAATACGGTTGTAACTTGTAAGCAGCCAGAGACAGGTTTACCACAGAATTCTGAAATCCGTCGAAGCAATTGGAATCAACCTGTGTAGGCTGAAGGTCCCGAACTCAATCAGTATTATTTCTGAAACTCTAAACGTACTCTTGAGCCCGTCGATCGCGGTGTTTTCTCCATCTCATAGGTTGTGGTTGAAAATAACCGTCAAACGGTAGTTTTTGCCCTCCGGCATATCAGTCCATGTGATACCGACGCATGTATACGTAATTCTACCTTGCGGGCTCATACCTGAACGATTACACAGTATGTCAACTAGGCGCGGTTGTTTTGCGGTTGCTTCAGAGGGAAGTGTTCTGGCGTACCGCCAGGGAAGAGCGAGCTCGAGCCGTAGGGGAAAGAACCAGATGGGACGGGCACTCCATAAATTGATCCAATAATCGGGAAGTTTTGTCACGCATATGCCGAGTGCCACCACTGTCATCTTGAGTAATGCTTCCTTGGTATTCTCCCATCACCTTACTAACCCATGTTGAATAGATACGGCGTTGTTTTCTTCACACCACATGAGCAGCTTAACGTGATAGAGTATCCTTCTTGTTATCCCCCTTTTTAGGTGTTTCCTTTCACTCCAATTGGTCAATCAATACTTGTGATCCGTTCAGACATAATCTTTCTTTTGAAGCCGGAAGATTCTATTCTGAATAATTCGATTGGGGGAAGTTGTGATCTGGGATTAGGTGTAAATTTATCGGCGGGAAAAGCGACGGGATTGATGTTCGTAATGTGCCGCTCAATATAGCCCGTTGAAAGATTCATAGGAATTGTGGTTCGAAGTCAAGCAAGGCTTCACTGAAGAGCCTTCGTTTCTATTCGACGGAACCATGTCTCGAGATGGAGGCATACGAATGCACCCAGATCAGTTTCCCAAGTGGCGCACGCTCTCATCCAATAACATGGACAAGTGCGCCGCTGGAGATGACAAACCGAGTGAAATCATTTTGCCGACGTCTCAGTTAGCTTAGAGGCTGCTTTCAAGTGTCAGGTAGACCGCAGATTGAAATTTCAAGTGAAACGTGGGCAAGGATTATTTTTTTCCGTTTGAAAAACAAGCATCTGCTCCCGCTTGTCTCCATCATTTCCGGTTCGCGGCTGTTTTCGGCCTACTTGACACTGAGCGATACCACGGATTATTCTAGTTAGTCTACGCACCATACGTGGAACTCTACTTTTTGATACATGGTTAGAGTGTAGAAAACTGTCAGCCATCTTCTTCGCTCGCTGTGAGACATAAGTAAACGGAACGGCGCGGGAAGTCTTGCATGAGATGAGTTTTATGAAGCGATGGGCACTTTTGATGGGCGAAAACAAACTCATTATGTGACATGTCCTTTAATAACTAGCGCGCATTCTTCACTCTTCCTCTCGATGAATTTCACATTCGCAGTGTAGTCGCGACGACCCTCGCATGCCAATGAAGACACTTTCTTCGCCTAGCTTGATTATTTTAATACCATCATGGCCCGCGCTTTGTTCGCCTCAGAATTTCTCGGAGTGGGTTTTTCTGTTTTGTCTCGTGAAACCGCCTCAGAACCAAAAATTTTTTTCCACAGTTTTTGGTCGAAATAACCAGAATGATCTTTTAATTTTTCAGTTGATTGGGTTTCTGACGTTATTCCGCTGTTTCTTCCAGACCGAATGACGACTATGGAAGACGCCTAAATTTTCACTGGCTCCTACTCACGTAAAGGATGGTCGATGACAAAAGAAACTAATCAAGTTACAAAGATCTGTGGACTACCTTTTGGAAATAACGCAACCCGGAAGTTGAGCAAGGTTCTCAATGACGTCGCATACAGTTGAGGTTTCAGCCAATCCGACTGGGTCACACTGGAATGAAAGCGAGGATGCAGATTGTCGCTTGAATTACACCATCGTTCTGCTCTTCCTCAATGCCACCAATCCCGACTATTTTCGCCACCGAACCAACGATATCATTATTCTTTTCTCCTTGGCCGTCTTGGGCGTCGTGCTCAACTTGTGCATGGCCTGGTCCTTGATGCACAAAGCGACGTACAAACAGTCCGCCAACGGGCTCTTGGCACTTCAGCTGTCTTTCGCGGACCTTCTGGTTGCCTTATTTTGTCTCACATCCGATGGTACAATTTTCGACCAATTTTGCATGGTTTATGGAGTATTCATTTTGAAGGCGGGAGACCGGCAAATGAAACGTGCGAAATCGTTATCTGGAGTGGCGTGCACTCCCAGCTAAAAAACAATAGATCTGTGCGCTACTTGGGATGACGACCTTTTACGTTGCGCTTACCAATCAAATACCTCCAATATTTCCAGTTCTGGTATTAAGTTTCCGTTAATATTTCACAATCATTTTCTAGTTTATTGTTTTTTTCGGAATCCTTTTCCCATTTTTTCCCCAACTTTTCTGAAATCGATATGGGCGTCTGTGCTTTTCCAGGTATTTGGAATGTGACGATGCAGTGGTTGGCCGGGAATCTGGTTTGTCGATTCGTCAAGTACATGCAAATGTTTAGGTGAATTTCCCAATTCGCATTGATTATTTGGTGTTATTAGCGATCCACGGTGTCGCTTTAATATTGTGATGAAAACGACCACCCAGGGACAATGTAATGGCGGCAATCGCCATGTGGCATCCTGGGTTCATACTCTTCACCCTTCTGTTGCAGTCAATATGCCACCACGCTTATGCTGACGGGGATGACAGTGGAACGGTGCATCACCGTCACATTTCCAATTAGTCGATGCAGCAAGGAAGCCACCATGAAGCGGGCCAAGTATATTAGCATCTTCGGATGGGTCTTTGCTGGCGTCTGCAGCATTCCGCAAGTAATCAATTTTACGCGGTACTTTTCTAAGATGACTAGTGTGCTGTCTTGTATAATTCATTACTGTGCTCCATCTTCCTACGTGAACATAAATTTTTTAAGACTTCGTCAAGACCTCGGCATACAAAATCGGCCATAGTTCCAGCCACCTATACGCTATACACTGTTCTTCTAACAAGGGGGTTAACGCAATAAGCTGCCTCTGACCCACAAACTAGGATCACTGGTGGATAGAATAGAATTTCCTCCATTGTTTAAGCCAATAAACTAGACTCCTTGTCGTTCCGGGAATAACAACAGGACGCGGGAGTGACGGAAATTTAGCCGCTAGTAATGGATCTGATGACTGATTTCGCTGGTTGTGCCATATTTTCGTCACTTCCACATCCTGTAGTTTATTCCCAGAACGACAATGGGTCTAGGTTATTGGCTCAGACAATGGGTCTAGGTTATTGGCTCTATCCACCCGTGATCCTAGTTTGTGGGTTAGAGGCGGCGTATTGCGTTAATCCCCTTGTAAGTTAGCATGCAGCATGAAGTGTGTATCTAGGTCCATGAAGTGTGGCCGTTTTTTGTTTGTCGACATTCCGTACGAGACTAACGACGTAATTTTCTTTCAAATTTCGATGAAACTAAAGTTCACGGGAGGTAGGAACATTATGACGCTGAAGATTATCTGGAATTTTTCAGGCAGTGATTTTCCATGTGGAAAGGGCGCCCATCTGCGTAGACTTCTTCCAGTGTGTCACACATGGATTCTACACCAGCGACGAACAAGAGCTAGCCTACACGATGACCACACTGTGCCTAATGTTCCTGGTTCCACTGCTGGTTATATGCGTTTGTTATGTCGTTATTTTCGCCAGCTTTTCAAAGGAAGCGCAGCAAGCCATGGGTGGGTACGGAAATGACCAAATGAATCGCATGTTAGGTCCATCCATTAGGTTTATTGGCCTGTACAGTGAAACAAAAGCCCACTGAAAATCAATGAAGTAGAAGAAGGACAGGCCGGAAATAAAAGGATGTTATCAATTTCTACTTTGCGGCTATTTTCTCCCTATGTAGTCACATTGACATTAATGTGGCGCCTGCTGGGGAGGGAGGTCCACGTCGGCTTTCCGGTTTATGTGAGACTCTGACGCCACGTTGCTAAAAATCGTTTAATATTTTCATGTGTCTTTCTCAGGTGATGCACGTGACGGAAGTTTGAACGCTGCTCACGTATCGACAAAGCGGACGGAAGTGCCCAAGTTGGGCCGTCGTTTATACAGAAGAGCTCGCCGGATGTCGCTGTGGATGACATTTGCCATTGCGCTTACGTTCGTGATATGTTGGAGTAAGTCACTGAATTTTTCAGATGGTTGAAGTACAGAATGGAATATGGCTTTATTATTTTAGCGCCATATTACATTGGAATGTTTACACATTTCTTCTCGTGGGAAACATCAGCCAGCTCAGAAACCATCAGCTCGATGTTTTACTTTGGTAAGATGAAGCTTGTGTTTATGCACCTTGTGAAATGACAGACGTATCGTCGAGTAATGATACTACTTGCGGGCGGCGCTTCAACGTGGGGGGATGGAAGAAGGTCCCCGAGGTCTCCGAAGCTTCTACCTTCCTGTCCATGAAGTAGCACGATGATTGACGGTCTCCTACGCCTAGGTTTCTTCTGTCTTTACAGGCATGACGAATTGCGTGATCAATCCCATCATCTTTGGAGCCTTCCAGTTCTGTTCCCGACGAAGAGCGGTACCGGAAACACGCCTAGACAAGCCGTCGCAGCAGGGACGGAAAAAAACGTCACTACTGACAGAAGAAACAGTTATTCCAAACTCCTTGGTCTCGAAGCATGTTAACGGTTTCCGGAACAACTCCTCTGATCAGTCTTTTCTGTATGATAAAATCCATTCATGAAAGTCGGCACCCTTTCGCGTTCCTAGAAAAAGTCTTTCACGCTAGTGACTGTTCATTTACTTTTAGTAAATCCATTACAAATAAAGACAAATCAAAACTTATCACGCACATTCGTTTTCTGTTTTGTCATCAAATTCTAGAAGAAGTAATTCAAGTTACTTTCCGTAACTGTAAGAAGGGTTAACACAAACATTAGCGCAGTTGTTCCGGCAGCACTTTTGTTGACCATAACAGTTTTGATCGTTGACGCATTGATTGGTGCATCCGCCTTGATACGATGTCATCACTGGACAGTAGCCTGGCTTGGATGATGATGTCCCTCCCGAAGTCCCGCCGATGGGATTCATACACTGGAACGAGCAGTTATACAGGCAGCACTTGGCCGATCCTCCGCAGTTAGCATCGCTATTACAGTAGCGCGGAGTGGTCCCGCAAAAGGCAGCTGCATTGTTGTAAGGGCAACTTCCGGGTTTCGTGCCTGTACCGCCGGTCGCTGCAGGTGTCGTACAGACTCTACCACAGCCGTTCGAGCAGCACTTATTGTTTCCTGCACAGGACTGGTCGTTGGTGCAGCTGGTTATACAGATGCCAGCGGTGCCCGGAGGGACAGCAGGACAGAATCCAGGCTTGTCGTAACCGGAAGTTCCGGATATAGGTGTGGCGCAGTAGTGGAAGCCCGTGGTGCCTATCGGGCAGCATTTCTGCCCGTTCGGACACATGGCGTCGTAGTTGCACTGCATGGCTCCATTGGGAGGACCTGTTGACGGGCAACTTCCGGGTCGCTGAGAGTGTACGGTGATCATGAAAGCCAACAGGAAGACCACAAGACAGCTCTGTCCGTTGGCCATGGTGGAATCCAGAAAAGGATGAAGCTTCTTGAAATTCTTCGAAAGCGAAAAAGGAGAAACGTATCGGCTGGCGAGTTTGCGTGTCTTATATCGTTTCAGGAACCGGAATGATGGTGTAGCTATGTCACAAATTTGCTTTCTTACTACAACTTACACCGGATATCCCTATCTAGAACAAATTTAACCTGGCCTTGAGAACAAGCACTCCGCAGCGGTTGGTTACAGCAATCAGAGAACCGTGTGCTTCTAATGGTTTAGTTCAAGTTTATTGTTTGCGATGACGCGACTTCGAGTTGGTCAGTTGGAACGCTCAACAGGTGGACTTTGATTTCCGGAAGACAAACAATGCCAGTTCAGCTCGCTTCAAGACAAGCCGGTAAGTTAGATTTGGTCTAGGGAAGCCGAATAAGCGTCTCGAATGTCTTTGGTTATCGTGAAGTTCGTTAGTTACACAAATTGATAAAATAGTTACATCAGTCCAGGTACCTTGCGTCCAGGGACCAAGTCCTGTATGAACTGCGCTCACCGCTTATTCCGCATCCGCACAATACGCAGTGTACCACATGGATACGGACGGTACGGGTACGCAGGTACACCCGTGCGAAGCCAAGACTTCAGAAGAACCTTTCCACGAAAGATCGCAATCTCCGATCGCAACGCGCTGGGATTGGTTAGAAGATGCTGCCAAATGGTTGGTATCTGCAGGTCAAGTTTTAAACTCTGAACACTCAAGAGCAGCGACTGAAATTCTGGACTGTCATTCGAGTTTTTAATTGCTGCCTGGTCCTCGAGTTGTCTCAATTTTACGTCGTGTTTCTTTCAGGTCTGCCTTCTCTTCTCACTTCCTCATCCTCTCTCAACATGGCTCTATCCCACCAGCATTTTCTAGCCACTGTCCTGACTTGCTTGGTGCTGTTTCAGCTTGGAGTGCAGGGTTTTCAGACAAATGACCAGGAAGACGAGAAGACTAACGACCTTACCCCATCAGAGCGCGCGCTGATCCGGCAAGTCACAGCTTCTCGGGCCATCTATCCAGGTTTCGGAGGCTTTGGCTTAGGATACGGCGGCTTGGGATTCGGAGGTTTGGGTCTCGGATACGGCGGTTACGGGCTCGGAGGTTTCGGCCTGGGACTCGGAGGTACGGTAGCTTTTTCACATTGATTGTTTGATTTACTTCCCGGTCCTTCTTAACTGTGTTAGTACTTCCGGATGCTGGTTCTTTCTGAGACTGTCTCCTGCAGGCTTGTTTTTCGATGAGGATAGCGGCCAGGATCAGGAAGCCACGATCGATGCTGTTGGTATGGAGGCCGGCGACGAAAACAACGATGAAGATGTCCCAACGGAAAGGAAGGCCAAGGGAGGAAGGTTCAAGCCACAGAAGAAGTCCAAGGCTAGCAAGTACACCAAGTCTGGAAAGAAGCCAACATCCACCAGAGGAAGGGGAAGAGCGGATGACACGGTCACGCTAAAGATACGGTTTCCTCGACAGTCTTTGAAACAGGTCATCAAGCAGTTCGGGTAGGCTCCCTCTTGATCTTCGTACATCTTGTGGTCGCATTCTCGAGCCAGCCAAACCGATAAACCAACCGAATTTTTTTAACGAGCTGGTTTCCATGTTGTAGGTTTCAATGCAAGGACAAGTTACCGTCGATCGAAGATGACGAAAATGATGTCGGATCTGCCTTTTAGACGATCAAGCGCCCTATTCTTTTCTAAATCCAGTCTGTTGTGATCTGTTTTTCTAGTCGCACACAGTACTTGCACACAGTCGACCTCTAGTTTTTTGTACAGTTTTTATGCCGTATCGAATATTTTATTTTATAAAAAGTTTTGTTGACGATCCTGGTTTTTGAAATAGTTCTATTTTTCCACGGAGAATCGCTGTATGTAAGTTATGAATTCCAAAGAACGAAACGTTTTGCTTGTTCAGTTTTCGTTTTTCTTGTCAACTTCTGGGAGCAGGCGATAAGGCTTCCATAGATTCATCAGCTACGTCAGTACAGATCATGCAGGTGCCATCGTGACTTGTACAGCATTTCCTACTTCCTGGACATTCAGAGTCTCCATGGGATGGTGAACATTCATTCTGGACACAGCGTCCAGCAGAAGGGTTGAGAGTAACTTTCGGACAAGCCTCAGCTTTGTACGTGCGGGAACCAGAAGTTGAATCAGACCTTGAAGCAAGTTTCATTCTGAACGGAGAGGTGAACTGTTTACGGGAAGTACCGTCGGCGTTCAGAAGGTCCTGCCCCAGGATCCGCACTTCCGGGTTGGCTGCGCTTGATTGGTTTATTGGCTGCAAGCATTTTAGCCCGCAGCCATTGATCAGGCAGCATTTTCGGGTTCCCCTGCAGGAGGAGTCCGACACGCAAGATACTGTACAGTCCCCGAACGTGCTGGTGGACACTGGACAAATTCCAGCTTTGAAGAGCTGAGGAACGATAGTCTCCTCGGAAAACGATCTTACGGCTGCTTGAATGGTTGTGCTTCTCGTTCGAGGTCTTGCTCGGGCGCGGGTAGTACTCGAAAGTGGGGTGGAAGGGATAGTAGATGTTGATCTTGATGTTGATTTTGATGAAGTTGAGGTTGAAGTCGAGCTTGAGGTGGAGGCCGAAGTTGAAGTTGAGGAATGCGACAGGGAAACCGTCATGTTTCGGAATGTTGAGCCTAATCTCGTACCTTGAAAAGCGGAGCAGGAGTATCAATCGACAGTTGGTCTGATGTTAGCGGCTAGCTTACCATGAGGATTGATTGTTGAGTGGCCAGACGCGCAAGAACCTTCTGTGATGAAAAATGCAACAACGAAAACTGAGGGATAAATAACATTCGACATCATTGCAAACTCGTATGAATTTTAGTCAGATATCAAAACACAGTTTCCTTCCCGAAGAATCATTTGCAAGTCCAAAAGGAAAATCTGGTTACTTTATATGTATGTATGCTGTGGATGTAGCGTGGCGCAGTACATCCGCAAGAGCCGAAAAGCCCGGAAGTAAGTTTGTTTCTAGCCATGCTCGGACGGACCGACATTATTCTTTCTGGCAAGATCTAATGAGTAACAAGAAGCTTGTGACAATAGAAGATATTTATGAAGCTATACACCAGTAGTTCGGACATCTGCTAACGCAGCGGATTTGTTTGATGTCCTACGTAACCACAAAAAAACAATCGCAATGAGCATGAGGAACGCTTCGGCTCCTTATGAAGTCGTGCAACTTCTGTAAAATATGACAAGATGCTCACTTTACTCCAAAGCGTATCTTGCTGGGTAAGCTCGATAGGACGGGATTAAAACTACTCTCAGGAAAAACTGGCATAATTGTCGAGTGAAAATAGCTACAGTACGCGTTAGACACCCAAGCCGATTTCAAGACCAAGAAGATTCAAGCCCAACAGCTGATGTCCCTTTCTTGGAGCTTTCGTGGTTTGCTGATTATCCTCGTCCCCACTTTCCTCGGTTGTTCGGCGATTATGATGTCCACGACCGCGACCGCGACCGTGATTAGTCGCGGTAGAAGGAGATTGAGTGGTCGGCCGGCTGGTAAGCGAGGTGTCCGAGTTGTTCGATGTTCCTCCATTCGCGCCATTGTTGTTCTGAGAGCCTGCGCCTGTATTCTTGGAGGTTGCGGCCTGTCCGCCTTGCGACGCTTCGGTATTGGGTCCGTTGGTATTTAGTCCGGTCGCAGGCCCATTCTGATTCGATTGCCCGGTGTTGTTCACCGTACTGCTCCCACCATTATTAGTGGACCCACCGTTAGGCTGGTTAGAACCATTACCTTGAGTGTTGGCGTTTAACTTACCGCTATTCGGCTGGCTGTTTTCAGTACCTTGATTGCTCGCTTGGCTACCATTTGGCTCGCTACTTCCGGTTCCCTGATTGTTCGACTGTCCGTTACCAGGTTGACTGGTTCCACCCTGGTTGTTCAAAGCCGATTGTCCTCCCTTGGACTGGTTCGGTGAGTTGACGGAAGAGATCCCTTGACCGGTATTACCATTGCCGCTTGCAGGAACATTACCGGCGTTATTCGATCCCGCATTTTGCCCGCCGTTCGCATCTCCTTGTTGAGCTCCCTGGTTCAGGTTAGAGCTGCCTTGTCCAGCGTTATTGCCTGTGGCTTGATTGTTGTTTTGGATATTTCCGGGATTAAATCCTGCGTTCTGTCCCGCGTTCAACCCAGCGTTTTGACCAGCATTCTGCCCGGCATTCTGGCCCGCGTTCGAGTCCGTCTGCGGTGCTAAGGCGCCTGAGTTGTCCGTTGCTGGTTGCCGATTTCCGGTGGTCTGAGGCGCGCCGCCAGTAGTCTCCGTCGTCACCTTAGCATCCTTGCCGAATGGCTTGAAAGGTTTGAAAGGCTTAAAAATTAATTCGTCGGCATTCACTAGCGCTGCACCTATTCCGACTGCGAACAAAACAGGTCCCAGACATGATACCATTTCTCCGTAATTCGTAGGATAAACGATGGAATATCCGCGCAGCAATGTAAATTTAGCTGCAGGAAAGCAAGTATTTTTCTCTGCAGAAAAATTCATATGATAGAACCGAGAGTTTTTCTGCTGCTGGAAGCTA
The DNA here is from genome assembly GCA_001949185.1 of Ramazzottius varieornatus. Lineage (NCBI taxonomy): Eukaryota > Metazoa > Tardigrada > Eutardigrada > Parachela > Ramazzottiidae > Ramazzottius > Ramazzottius varieornatus. The sequence goes on from BDGG01000008.1 coordinate 1,276,461, forward strand.
TTGTTCGTACCACTTTATGATAATCAACAGGTTTTCCTCGTCGACAAATCAAAACTATTCGATTGCCGCTTTGGCCGCATAACTGCATAAAATACTCATTAATTATTACTTTGATTGCCGTAACTCAACAAACGGAAGCCTAAAAAAACCAGACTAATTCTGCCGACGAGATCAGTCGAAGGATAGAACAGAGGCTCATGTACTAGACTGCGGAAGGCTTCCGTTTTGTGATTCTTGGTTTGTCAGCGCCAGCGACGATAAAGATACAATGCTAGCTGGTTCGTGCGGTATTTCACCGGCATGCGGCTCCACAGAGACCCTTCGTGCAGAGTCCTTGTCAACACTTGCTCCCGCTAGATTTCTCTTCTTCTTTGGTATGTACGCGCAAACTTCCTTCTCGATGTGGAAGGTAAAGCCGTCCTTTCCAAGAAGCCAGTACGTCGGCATCGCGTCCTTTCCCTGCACAAATAGAATTTCTCCACTTCAGTCAAGCATCATAACCAATAATCCATGCAGGAAATAATTTAGTCGACAGACATGTGACTACCGGACAGACATCGTCAAGAACGCATTAGCCAAAGCTTAACGTACTTTCACTTCCGTCTTGCCGCGGTATTGACAGTCATAACCGCCCAGATCGTCCAGGATATCCTTCGAGGACTGACTCAGGTGGATCATCAGCTCTAAAAAAGCGGCAAAGTCATAAAATACGTCCAATATCTTTCAGAATTTATAGCGACTTCGTAAGTACCTTTTCCAGTCGATTCCTGCGAAAGAAGATCACAGTTTACAGCAAAATTTCTCAGTTTCATCGCAAGGCCAACTTACCATTCGGCTGGCGGTATTCACAGCATCTCCGAATCTGTGAATGCAAATTTTATCAATATTGACAGCACTTCCCGGCAGACCGCTAGAATCTACCCTCCTTCTCACCACTTACAGGCAATACCGAGGCATGCGAAGACCTATAAAGGAATCAAATTGCCATCAAGACAAAGCAGCGTAGTGACATCAGGAGGAAGCAAGAGATAAGCTGTAACGACTTCAATTGGTGGAACGCTATGTGGAGCATACCCACAATACCGGCCATGACGGTGCCGGTATGAAAGCCGATCCTCAATAACAGCTTTTCATCTGGCATGTGGGGTATCTGGAAGTCCCGAATCAAGTGCTGCAGATCGAGGGCCAAAGTGGCAATCTCGCCTACAAGCCAAAGCGACGTCAACAATATGCGGTCTCATCATCGCAGTTCCGGGAAGAAAGCCGAAAGTAATATACTAGACTTAAATATCGACAGAGCTCGAAGATATATTGTACTGTAGTGCTACCAAATTATCGCGCACTCAACCACGTGAACAGTAAATGATGCCCGCTGACAGCCAGCGAGGCTAAACTGATAACATCTGATCACACCGGACAGCGATGACTCATCACGTGGTTCAGTGCGCGATAATTTGGTAGCACTACAGTACTATTTTTTAAGTCATATCAGAAGACCTGATAGTAAATTTCAGGATATTTACCTGCGTGTCTTAAACCGTTTCTGCGAGGCAGTCCTGAGACCATCATGTATGCATCGCCTACAAGAAAATTGAAAATGGAAAGCAGAATTAGGACGCCGCGAAAGAGCGGAACATGATCGCTACCGCGGGTGGCGCATCTTTCCCTTGTTATTGGCCGAATGTATGCGCCACCAGGGAAAACGATCATGGAGTCATTTGCCGACATCCCGACTATAACAACCCCGAGAAAACCCGATCAATCAAACGAATAAGGAAGTATGAAATGAGGACTTACCGATTGTTTCTACTTTGTAGACGTCATAGATATCTATTCGATCGTCGAATCTAATTACATAAATTACACAGAGGTAATAATTATATCATTGAACGAACTGGAGAACCGATCCGTAAACGTGAAGGAGTTTTCCTTACTTTGTGTAAAGAGAGTTCAATAAATTGACCACCTGGAAAGAAATACCAAACCGTTACGAATCAACTCCCTCGTACTCCGAGTTTCAATGGAAAAGGCGAATTTTGTATGACATATGAGACGTCGGCAAATGAACTACGCCAGATCGTTTCGTCAAGGGGGCAAAATTCCATTGGTATTAGCTGTAAGTGTGCGCCGCTTGAGAAAACGATTTGGTTCATTGCTTTTGCGCAGTTCCCATACGTGCTTCACGCGTCAGAAAAATAAAGCCATGTGCCGTAACCTGTTACCTAATATTTACATTTAAAAAGCACTTGACAAACCTCTCCAGGACTGGATGCGGCGGAGATCCGCGTGAATCCTACGATATCGGAGAAATAGACCGTAACGGAGTCGAAGGTCTCCGGCTGGATGGGAACGTTGTCCAACAACGCCCGCGCGACTGATTCGGGGTACAAAAGACCTAGCAGTTCTTCTGCTCGCTGATACCGAAGCAGGATCGCGTTGTTCTTGTCAGCGGACTCTGAGAGCTGTTGGTCGATCTTACGGCCATGTGACTGGGTTCGTCGCCAGTAGAGGTGATAGAGGGCAGGTAGAACGACCAGAACGATGAGAAACAGCAAGACGACTCGGACAATACTACCGGCACCGGCGTACCTCTCACGCTGAAGGTTCTCTAACTGGCAAGCGTGGAGGAGCTGTTCTTTGCTTCGGAGGTTCTGGATAAGGGATGGCAGAACCGTAAAACTGGAGTTCTCCGAGTCGGTTTGAGAAGGAAGAATGGTGCCGTTTCCGAAGAGCGCTTTTGATCTTTCCGAGACGAACCCGTGAAAATGATCTACAAAGTATTCAATCAGCGCAGGTATTTTTTCACCGAAAAAGGCACATGGCATAACATCGTTTCCAAATCCGAAAATGAGAACTCAAAAGAAATTCAAAATATTGGATGATCAAGATGGGAAGTGGGTAAACCATTAAACCTGCTTATTTCCCAAGTGGCGCACACTTTCAGTCAACGCCAATTATAGAGTGCGCCACTTGAAATATTGATCTGGCTTGATACATTTTCCCATGTCCCAGATATCTTTTGAAATTTCTGATTGCCGGGAGAAACCATGAAAAATTTTCAACAACAAGTGAAAGCTGGATCGCTTTTCAAGTTTACCGAGCATTCGTTTGAAGCTGTCCAGCCATTCGATATAGTGGGGAAAACAACAAGGATGTGCCGTATCGGATGACATGTTGGAAATCCGACAAGAAGGCTGCAAACTCCTATCAGCTAGGTCGATTCCCAAGTCGAGAAGGACTGATAGCCAGAAAGTTAACAATTCACGGTAATCGGGGCTAACTGCCGGGATCACAGAGTTGGTGTGGAGCATGTGGGCTACAGCAGCAAAAGTGTATGACTGATTAGGGAACTGAGAGCTCGGCACCGATGATGGCCAACGAGTTGACGACCCTTGAGACTCTGACGGGCACTTGACAGGGAAGGTAGTGGGGAGATGGCCAGATGTTGAATTGCTGCTGGACCTGTGAGGGCTCAAAAAGAGACTGCGTACTAAACGCGGCGTAAACGGGAAGTGTCAACATGGAAAGAGCCAGCAAGGTACTAAGTGCAAATCATGATATCCGGCAGTGATCCTCCGCGCCCAACGCTGTTTATACAGGATTAGCAGGAAACCGTGGGACTAACTTCGTCTGCTAGATTTCATCAACTCGTTCCGGGCGGGTTCATGCCTGTCCTGTCTCCTATCGATAACGTCTGAAAGCTTTACCAACTTCAAACATTTTAGTGTTGGATTTATTGCTTATTCCTTAGTTTAGTTTATGTTAATGTGTTGATGTGTTAATGCATCTAATGTGATTCGATCTTATCCAAATTGATTTTACACCCGGATGATGATTTAGACACTTCCAGCTCTGTTTAGTTGAAAAATCGAATTCAGTTGGAGTTCTGTCCGTAGTAAAAAAATCGAATTGTGAAGATGCCAGAGATAACTTTGGTTTGATGCCAGCAAACGAATGTTCAATCGAAAAGACTACAAAGATAACCCCCACAGTGTCTCGCGTTGGTTAATCGAGAGCAGTAGAGCTTTGTGGCAAGCGGATTGCGTGGCTACTCACGATCCCTTTGAAAAACTTACTCATGCAAATAATCCACATTACTTCCGGGTAACTTTCCTCTTGCCCCCCGCATTTCCACGGAAACGCTAGAACATCAGCTCATGGAGCCTCCCAGAAGAGTAATTAAGCCGACGATCTATGACTTGCACTTGGACCCACCAACAAAAGAAGAGAAAAACGGGAGAAAAACTCACTAACCTGGCCTCATGACCAGGTTGCGTGTGGGGGAGAAGACTCCATTGCAGCTGATCCAGCACAGTCGTCCTGGCACAATACATGTTGACGGCGACCTCTTCTGCCTCCACTAGTCGACCACGTAAGGAAGAGTAATCCAGGACAACAAACAGGACCTCAATTAACATGACAATGATAACTAGAATTAATGACGTGAGGGGAAGTGCAAAAGAGCCGAGTTTAATGGGCTGACAATTCTGGCTTTTAGCACAAGGGGCACAAGGCCACTTAGATGATGTGCGGAACACAGCTCGTGTGATGCAGTTGAGTCTCCAGGGTTTGCGGACAGTGGCCAGCGGTAGATCGCTGTGGACTGGTAGAATTGAAGCCTTCCTACGTTTGAACATGGTAGTAAAACCTCGAAGAACCATTGGGCGGACTTTCAGGAGCATGTCACGAGGACATGCAGAAGCAGTGAGAACTTGGGTGTCCGAGTCGCTTGTCCAGCATAGACAGTCTGGTGGAACCATGATAAGATAACCATACTAGGATGTCGGGTTGGTTTTCGGCTCCACACTTCCTGTGAGAACAAAGGTCGCGTTAGCAGTCTGATCGTTCTGGCACTGTTCAAAAGACGTTAGCGTACACTAATTCTCATGTAATACTAATAAGATGCAGCAGGGTTCCAAGAACGGAAAGACTTGGGCGGACACAGAAATGTAAAGGTTTAGACAAAACTTTCGTCGATCGAAGCTATCTGTTGTCGTCGGACCGGAACGCAACAAAGCCAACATAAGATTTAACAACGAACATGGAAATGGCCTTAACGACAACCAGCACTTATAGCGCGCGCGACCTGCACGAAGGTGCCATCCCACCTTGTCGGCGCTGGTTGCAGAATATTAAAGGAAGCAGATGATACCATTGGACATCTCGTTGATATTACTGAACACTCACAGTAAGAAGCTTCCGGGAAGGTCCACAGGCACAGACATGATGGCTTATCATACACCCACTCGCCCTTGAATTCGTACAGGTACGCCCTACAGGATAACTTACAGAAGTCCCATGACCCACGTAGAGAGTCACTTACTCAAAGTGCGCTCAAGGAAAGATCGCATTTGACGGCGCATGTTCCGGCTGTTCTGTCGATATGAAAGTTAACCTTTGTACCAAGAACATGACGAAGACCCAGAGAGGATCTCGAACCTAAGTTAGAACTGGAGTGAGACACCTGGAAGTCTCTTCCTGCTGCCCGCCTAATCCCAGCGGAAATACTTGCTACGCACTGCTGGATCAGATCACGCACCGCTTGATTCCCTTGTCGACCAGTAGCTAATTACGAACGAAAAAGACTTCCCAAGGCATCATGCGTGCACACTTTGTAAAGTTTACCGTCTGTATGTACGCACAAGCTTTGTGGATCCACTTGGAACTCGGAACGTCCGGAAGGATCTATCCACCACTGGTTCGAGTCAGCAAGCCATATGTGCCTGCTGTCATTAGCTCGAAATAGATCCAGCGGGGAAAAAGTGCTTTTCTTCTGCCTTTGAAGCTTAATGTAGGCTGATCTCAGCACGACATGGTACCTTGTGAACAATCCGGTGAACTACGCCTATGTTCCTACTTCCGAACAATTCGATACATCTTCTTTAATCTGAAAAATCCGTAATTGCACTCCTGGATCCACCACACCCTTGAACAAGTTCAAACCATTACATCAAACAACGCCTGATTGAGACACATCAATATCTTCCATTAGAGTTATATCAACAACATCGATGTACTATGGATCTATGCACTATTTACGTACTGTAGTGGTGTCTGTAGTACCCTACTGTAGAGCAGAGGAGCACCTATCTGTTATCCGTCGCGCTTCCCGAACCCGCTAGCGCCTTAAAGGGCCATTGCCACTGGTTCTCCGGAGCTGTGGCGACCAGTGGTTCCCACGGTCTCCAGTTCAGCATACTGCGGGCGAGTTCCAGTTCGTTATCAGCTTGGAGGATGACTTCTTCCAGTAGGCCTGCGTTGATCTTCTGCTCTAACTGGACGGGGTCCTTGTACTTTTCCACCATCTCCAGACGTTCTCTCACCACCGCTTCCGCAGACTGACGGTAGACTGATTCCTGAGGCATCTGCTGAAGGGCGCGAAGTGTTCGGGAGTACGACTGCTTCAATAGGCGATGTGCTTGTTCTTGCACCGGAAGTCCAGTTAGGCCTGTCGTCCGGAAGGCGTGAGCTACCATGCGCGGTCCTGTACCTCCTAGTGATGCAGCCATCCTTGCGAATGTCCTGTAAGGAAATAAATAAGAACACAAACGACCACACAGTTTCCAGAGTCGGGAATGGGGAAACAGTCAAAACGTGCCTTTTTAATTCAGAACAATAGCAGGGAAAAAGTCGAGACATTGCGATAAATAGCAGCAGACTAGATTCGCATGGCGTATGGCTGATTGCCATGCTTGATTTGGGGACAAAGATCATTAACCGAGTTTTTTCCCCGCGATAGTCGTGGCGAAAGGATTTGGAAATCGGGAATCCGTCTTAGAAGTTCGATGAGTTCGATCTCGACGTACGCTCGACAGTTTTCCGTGATTCAGTGACCAGCAGCACGCCATATGGAGAAGACTAACCATCGCGCGTGAAGTTGGTAATCGGTTTGTGGACTGCGCGTCAAACGGTTATTGTACTCGTACAGTCGTACTTCCGGAACGATGCTACTCGGGTCGAGTTAACTGTGTTTTCGCCATCAGCACTGGTTTGCGGTCTGTTTCAAACATGGACAGAGACAGAAGTCCAGAGAAGAGTCCGAAGAAAGGAGCGGTCCTAAAATCGCGTCCTTTTCGCCTGTAAGTCATTATGCAAACGGTGATAGTCTCGATTCTCGAACTGCTCCTATTCTTTTTTAGACTCCATCAACTTATTTCCATAACGCATATCGACTTCAACGCAAAGCGGATAGTTGCCTACACAGAACTTCAGATAAAGCTATTATCACCGGACACGAGGAATATCCGTCTAAACTGCAAGCAGTGCAAGATATTCGGTGTGACCATCGACGATGAGATCGACGCGGAATTCAGCCTTGTCGACCCTACTCTGGACATCTGCCAGGTACTTCTTAACCAAATTTATTGATGGACTATTAAAAATTCTGTGAAAATATTCCGCTTATTCCGTTGAGCAGACCGAAACTGGGAGGTAGCAAACAAAAGACCTCACTTTTCACGCACTTGCATACAGGTGGCTTTATGTTGACAACGAGACGCAAGTATGCAGGTACATGAAACTGGAAGAGCTGGCTGCTGACTCGTTTGGTTTGCAGTGTTGGGTTTACTTCCGGTACGCTAATCATCTCGGTTTCGCTTTTCACTCTTAGGGAGAGAAGAAAAAGAAAAATCTTGACTTCTTCTCCAACCAAAACGCGACATTATCCAAACTAACCAGTGCTGATCGAGGAGAAGGCGAGCTGACCATTACGCTCCCTACTCGACCTCGCAGTCCTTCCCTTACGTCTCTCCACAACTCCGTCACCACTCGAAGTCACAGCGGGGATATCGTCAAGCTCGGTGTCGAGTTCGTGGTCGAGAACCCCCAAGCTGGGTTGTACTTCGTTCTTCCAGCCTCGGAAGATGACAAGAAGAAGGGACCCTCTGCTAAGAAATCCCTCGCAGAACGTGGATGCTACCTCTTTTCCGGAGGACCCGAAAACTCTTCGAGGCTATGGTTCCCGTGTGTCGATTCGTATGCGGAGTCTTGTCCGTGGAATATCGAAATCACGGTCGACAAAGACCTTACTGCGGTTTCCTGCGGACAGTTGTTATCGACCGCACTCACACCAGATGATACGCACAAAGTTTTTAGTTATGAGTTAACGATACCAACATGCGCTTCTCACATCGCCATTGCTGTCGGGTAAATTACCTCGCTCTGGAATAATTCCTATTGTATAATTTGATTAATGTTACTTTGGTATTTTCAGACCTTTCGAAGTCTTCACGGATCCGAACATGAACGAGATGGTTCATTACTGCCTTCCCAGGTTACTTCCTTCGATGAAACATGCTACGAGCTACGTCCACCAAGTCTTCGAGTTCTGTGAAGAGTATTTGAGCGATCGGTATCCATACAGTATCTATCGCCAAGGTATGTTACACCTGCATACATGAGATCGTAGGTAAGTCATCGGTCGGAAGTATGCATGTTTGTGAAAAATTCTTTTGTGCTTTCTGTAGTGTTTGTGGACCAGACCTTCGTGGACCTGGCTTCCTACGCCACCCTTAGCATCATTAATTGCAAGTACCTCTCACCCAAGCACATTATCGACACACACATTCTGTCTCGAAGTATTATGGCCAGAGGTGTGTGCCAGCAGTTCTTTACCTGCTACCTCCGACCTGGTTCCTGGGACGACACCTGGATCGCCTACGGTATTTCTTCCTACCTTCACGGCCTCTGGTACAGAAAATACTTTGGTAACAACGAGCACCGTTACCAAATCTACCAACAGATGAGCCAAGTTACGACGTTCGAACGCCAGCAACGCCCGATAGTCTTGGTGAGTAAAAGATGCACAAACTTAGCAAATATTGAACGGGGAAAATTTCTAAATAGTTTGTTTCATCTAGGAAAACAAACAAAGTCTGAAGAAAGTACTACTGAAAAATGATTTTATTTTCCAGGTTTCTCCCAAAGAAGCCTTCTACGTCAACCAGAACTTTCATTTCCAGCCACTGTTCCCGCAAACGTGCTCAGAAGAGTATAACAACATGCGAGCGTTAAAGGCGCATTTGGTAGTAAGGATGCTGGAAGATAGGATAGGACAACAGGCGTTGGCGCAAGTCTTTAACAAGATGTTGACACTGGCGGCTAGCTTCGCTGCGTCGAAGGAATACGAAGCTTGGAGTGGCCTGCTGTTAACTACGGAAGATTTTCTTAAGGGGATCAATACGGTCACGGTAAAAGATATCCAGCCGTTCTTCCAGAAGTGGGTGAATTCCGGAGGACACGCGAGATTCAAAGCGAGGTTCGGTTATAACCGAAAGAAAAATACGGTCGAGCTGGGGCTCGAACAGGAAGTCTCCAGTAAGTGGACCTTGTAGAAATCAACAGCCACCCTCGCTCTGGATGACACAGCAGTTTACCAGCAGCCGGAATTTGCGCAAAAGGTTGTGTTGACCGTACCGCCTGCCATACTGACGCTATTTTCTGTTCTAGCCAAAAACTGCATCCCCTACGCCGGTCCATTTCCCCTTTCTGTTCAAGAATTGGATGGTGCGACCAAGCACATTGTTCTGGTAGAAGAAAACACGACGAAGTACGATGTGGTGTGTCACTCGAAGACTAGAAGACACAAGAAGAAGAGGACGCCAATTTGGACAGGCGAGGAAATGGACATCGACCTGAACGACGCCGATCCGGACTGTCCTGTCTTGTGGATAAAGTACGCGCATAGAACCGACCAGTGGATGGTACGTTCTTTTCCACTTTGAGAACTAAATCATGCGATGATTCAGGCTGGACCCGGACTTGACGGTCATCCGAACGATCACGTTTGACCAACCTGACTATCAGCTCCTCTTCCTGGTTCGCCATGAACGAGACATCGTAGCTCAGTTGGCCGGTATCGAAGCGCTGGATGCACTTCCCACTGCTGTCACGAAGACAGTTTTGAACGCAGTCTTCGAGAACGAAAAGTATTGCTTGTGAAACCGTACAATAAGCATTTCGAGATAGGATAGAACTACAAGCTCGGCAAACAAACGCGACCAGATCGTTTTCCCAAATGGCTCATCTTGTCGTGGTTTGGCTGGAAGTGTGCGAAATTTGTGAAAACGATCTGGTTGAGTTTTTCGCCAATGCCCAATTGTTTTCGATCTACCATTCCTAGTTCTGACGTACTAAATTTTGAATTATTTTCCAGGCAGTTTTACCGGGTGAGGTTAGCAGCTGCCGAAGCTCTCGTCAGCCTGACGAACAAGCTGACACAATCCGGAACTCCGTGGAGTAGTCCGCCACCTTTGTATCCGTTCTATAAGAGGCTTTTCTTCGTTCGCCTGCCGAACCTCGTGACAGCTGGAGTGCCGGTTACTAGCAATATCATCCAGCGAAACGACTTCCGGGACCTCGTAAAGTACTTCATCCAGAGGGAAGTTCCCGTCATCATGGCCAGACTACGCAACTCCAAGGGAGAATGTCCGACTGAGATCATCACGCTTCTTCTCGATATGTGGAAGTACAACGAGAACCGGAAGAACTTCTACTCCGACTCGTATTACCGAGCTGCATTGGTAAGAGATTTGGAGAACTTCTCTGTGTAAAACTTTAGGATATTGCACATAGAAGGTGAATTTTTCATGCTTCTGCATACTTTGGCGCAACATTATTTTTGTAGTCGGGTGTATGGAAGTTCGTGAGGGACATTCGGCGGTTTTGATTGTCTCTCCCAAGTTGAGCTATTCTTTTTCAGATTGAGGCAGTTGGTGAAACCTTCACAGAATCCGCTGGAACACTGTCCATGTCCGACGATCCAAAAATCCAGTTCGAGCAACTTTCTAACTTGACGAAGCTGAGCATGGAGAACGTCTTTCGTGCGTTGAACCACGAGAAGAAACTCCCTTCCCACCAGTACGTCATCACGATCGCATGCCTAAACGTCTTTCGTAAGATGCATCGTCTCGGTATCCTGCCTGTCGAATGGTGCGTCAGACTGTACAAAGAATACACCCACCCGATTCTCTACCGGGACGTTCGCATCGCTGCGTTCGGTCACTTGGCGGACCATCTGCACACCACGGCTAAGGTAGTTCCGGATCATGGGCTAATGGACTTTCTCCTGACAGCTGCACAGACCGACTTCGACTCGAGTGTCCGCCATGGTGTGCTGAGACATCTAATCGAAAAGCCACCCTTCACGATCGAGAATGCCAAACCGGAAGACTGTGCTCTAAGCTCGGTGGACTTGGTCGAGCGGCTGTGGAACTGGATGAACAGTGCCGAACCGTATGACTCGAGGATCAGATGTGACTTGGTCGATCTGTATTACAGGTAAATCCTAGATCTTTCCCTTGAGCGACGAGAAGTCAAGACGATACGCGTCTGTGTACCTGCATACAGGGTTCTCTGTACTCACAGTGGTATGCGGGTATGTAGGTTCGCGTCTTGTCCAGCGATGTCAGTACCTGCATACATGATATCGTTTAATCGTTATATGTCTCGGTGTGCAGGTTGGTGTCTCATCGGTTCAGGGACTTTTTACTAGATGTTTAAGGATCTGAATGTGGATGGTTCTTCAGGTTGTATGGAAGGAAGAGACCAGCTCCTGTTCCGATGCCCATGTTGGGCATGACGTTGAATCTGAAGGATGGGAAGGCCACCTTGAGTGATGCGGTGAAGGAAGAATGTCAGCCAACGTCCTCGCCGGCACAAGCCAAGACTATGGAGGAACCATTCAGTGGGGAACCTGTGCCGCTCAATCACATTAACAATGGCAACGAAGTTTTGGCAGATGGCTTCTCTGGCTTTGATGAAAGCCGCGATGGTTCTTCGTTTGTGCCGTCGACTTCTAGAGGACACAAACGAAGCAGCGAACACGAGGTACGCCACCTTTTCAGCGTCCGCTTTCTGTACAGGTGAAACCCTTACTGACCTGTCGTTATTGTGTAGGTGTCAACGAATTTGGCTGGCAACGCGAAGTCGCCGTCGATTAAGGAGGAGCGAGCTGACGGAGAAGAACACGAGCCATCACATCATAAGAAGAAAAAGAAACATAAGCACAAGCATAAGCACCATAAGAAACACAAGAGCCATGATCGGGACGACGAGCGTCCAGAAGTGTTATAACCGGCATTTTTATGGAAGTTGCTCTTTGTAAGTTGCATTGTAGCTGAACCTGTGATAGAACTTTTGACCTTCAGGCCGTGTATACCGGCTTTGTGTCTGGTTTAACCACTTGTCGCATATGATTTTGTTTTTTAGTCAGAGTTTATGCGAATCTTCTAAGCGGTAAAAATAAACAAGAACATCCATCTGGAGCTCTTATTTTCGATTTTGCCACGATATAGGCGAGAAACTACTGAAATATTTCGTCGACTGCTTAATCGATTTATATTAGATGGTTAATAAGGCTTGAATTTTCTCGAAGCTTTCATTTGTGCAACCTTTTGCTTATCTTCTTCAAATCTTCTTCGAAGGTCCGTCAACTCTGCAGTACACAAAACCCACCTAATGTTAGAACTGAACCAGTAAAACTGCCAAAAACAGATATGCACCGAACTTACGTTTCACTTTTCCTTCCCGGACCTGAAACTTGTAGAAATCCTGAAGCTCCTGAAAGAAAATACAACATAGACAGTTTTCCCGTGACGATCATAGTCGGCCACCTTCAGGCTTATTGCCCTACCTTTTCTGAGTTTTTTTTCTTGACAGCAGACTCGGCAGCCTCGCTAGTAACCTTTTCCTGCCTTGTACCTCGTTTCTTGCCCACTCTGGTTACCGTCACCCAGCCGTCTTCGTCAGGTTCGCCAAGGTTCTGCTTGACCTTTTGTTGTTCTGCTTCTTGCCTGGTGTCATATGCTTCCATATACTCGTCAATTTCCCTTTTGAGGTCCACTAAACTAGGCAGAGGGCGTTTCTTCTGATCCATCCATGCTATATATAACCGAAGACCGTCTACTCCCGGTTGCGGTACGCGAACGGACCAACGAAAATTTTGAAGACTAGAACTAACCTGCAATTCCCGTCTTCACACGAGAAGCTTCTGTGGACAGTATTTGAGGGTCGTGCTTCGCGGACACAAATTTCAGGAACTTCTCAAGTCCTTTGGAAGAGTGAAACACAACGATGGCTATTTTATCCACCTGTTGAAGAACAATTAAAACTATGGTACATCTTCTCAACGAAAAGTGAAGGCTCCAAGCTAAATGACCTTGTACCTGCAGAGGAGGTTGATCCACCCATCTGAAAATGTCAGACTCGGTCTTAGGAGGGTCTTCGGAAGTCAGGTCGTTCTGGAAGAATACCTCGTCGATTTTACCGAAGGAAGTAAACAGGTTTTCCAGCGCTGCCTGCAAGTTAGGATCGGAGAGTTAATCTCTCGGAGAGTTATCTCCTTTTCGAACTTTTCATAAAACGTTAACCGTTCGAAAGAGCTTCACGAGCTCTGACAGACCCACTTCGGTACAGTACGGTAGTATATTCAACACGGTGAGTGTTCGGTCTTCGGGTTTCCGAGCGCTCTTTGAGGCCAAGCGCTTCTTTCTCACAAAGAACTGTCTTATGGCTGTTGATGACTCGTCGAACTTCCACAGCAAAACTGCAAAAATGTAAGCCAGTGATAAGATCATCTTCGGCATGTACCAACTACCAAGCGACCCAGCATGTACGATCAAGCACGCGCACGGAAACCATACTTTCCAGCCATCTGTACTAACCGTGAAAGTCCATCTCTTGTCAGCCCACTTCCACCTTTCCCACCTTTCCCACCTTTCCCAAAGGATGATAAGTTTTCGGGATTACCGGATCGCCCCAGGTGTCCCGCCGGCGAACGTCAAGCTGAAGATTGAGAAGATACGAGAATGCTCGATCAAATAGGTTGAACCGTAACTGTAACTTCCTCTGAGTCAAGATTTAACAATTAACATTGTCCAATTCGAATGCAGTATCGAGGAAATTGCGATCTAACTTCCGGTTGTACCGGAATTGCCAAAAACGACGTACACAGTCCGCCCTTCTGAAGCAGGGGGATTAGGTTATTGGACAATCCTGAGTGCGTGACGTCAATCGGAAACTTCATTATTGATTGGCGTTGTTGGAAATTTTGAAGCGTGGCATTTTTGTCCTTTTCGTTCCTCAAAGATCTTCAGCGTTTTCTTCGCAGGTTGTCTCGACTCGGACCACGGAGGACAATCAAGATGGCAAGCCTGGGAGACATTGTCGTGAAGCTGTATGATGAATACCGTGTGCGCACGCCGAAGAAGCTCAAGCTGATCGACGCGTACTTGCTCTACATCCTCCTGACTGGAATCATCCAGTTCCTGTACTGCACCCTCGTCGGCACGTTCCCCTTCAACTCTTTCCTCAGCGGCTTTATCTCTACCGTAGCCTGCTTCATCCTGGGAACATGTCTCCGCATGCAAGTTAACCCGGAGAATAAGGTGCAGTTCGGACATATCAGTCAAGAGCGAGCTCTGGCCGACTTCATCTTTGCGCATGTCATCTTGCACTTGGTTGTCATGAACTTCATCGGTTAAGATTTTGAATCATGGATGTAAACCGCCTCCTCGGCCGTAGTTATACCTTCTTCATGCACTTTTGTTCTTTTCTAACCGTACTGCAAGTGTATCTTTGTCGATGGACTACAGTAGTTACACTACATATGTGACATGTCATGTGACATGCAGTATGTATGGGGCTTCTTCTAACTAGAGCTGTAAAAAACCAGACCAGACCACTTGGAAAGTAGTTTATATGGTTTATGAGGTTCGTGGTTTAACATCCAAACCGAACCATCTCCAACCATATGGCATCTCAAACCAAACCACTCAAACCGGTTTCGATCACGCACCAAACTATATAAACCAGTGGTTTATAGTTTAATATGGTTTGCGGTAGTGCTGGGATAAATATGATATGTCGTATCTTATCGAAATATATCGCATCACATTGATTCGATATGTCAAAAATATCATATCGAAATATCGACATGGACGGTATATCGCTGAGCGGAATATGATAAATGAAAATATCATATCGCGGTATATCGATATATTTCTGATATATCGATAAATCGAAAACCCGCATTCGAGAATCGGAACTTCGGAAGTCAATACTCCGGTTCGGTAACGCGCAGGCAGCGCAGCCTTACTCGTAATGTAACGCGCACATGCATCCAAGCTGACTTCAGAGAAGTGAACAGTCGGCGTACCTACGTGCGCAACGACAGACCTTGGTAGATTGAGCAACGAACTTACTCGCATACACGAAGAAATCTGACTTTTGTTCGGACTCGAACGTAGTGAACGACAGCTGTTTGGTGTCTCTGTGGCCCTTTCTTGATTTCGATAGTTTTCAACATGGTACTGGCTTGATATATCGATATATCACTGCAATAAAATTCGATATATCAACAATAACATATCAGAAATGTATCATATCGAAATATCGATACGTGGTTGGTATCTAAAACGGAATATAAATATTGAAAGATATTTATCAGAAAATATCATATCGTATTTCATCTTATTTATCCCAGCACTAGTTTGCAGTAAGGGCAGACTTCGTACGAGATCTGCGGATTCCGTGCCAGAACTCGAGCCGAAATTGGCCGTCTGGTAGTGCCAATCCTTTTCCATCCACTGCCACTGTGCGCAGCCACATCGTTCTGAGTGGCACGTGATGCACAGCTTTAACTGGGTGAGCACCGTGTCACAAGCTGCGCGACATCAGAACGCCTTCCGTCAGGTAAAAATCGCAGTTCCGGCAGTGTTGGACAACACTGCTGGTGGAAAAATGATTGCACTACCGGATGGCTTGCCATGGTGCTTCTTTAATTCCAGCACGCGCCAGTTTTGCCTGTTTGCGTGTGTTCGTAGAGAGACCAGCCACTCTGGCTCAGTTTCTTGTTCTCGGTGGTTATCTTAGTTGTTTAGTCAAGTGAAGAAAACTGGCAGAATTTACTATGTGCTGGTGATCGGAAAGTTGTTCGCAAGCCGGTTCAAACCGGCGGTTTATGTGGTTTGGTTTAAATGGTCTGGTTCAAAATTTGGACCAAACCAGTTTTTGTAGTTTGTGGGAGAAACCATTTTCATTTAACCGGTTTGGCATGCAAACCACCACTTAAACCAAACCATATGTTCAAACCATTAACAGCTCTACTTCTAACAAAGCAAAATTCGCCTCTTCACAAATTCAATTTGCAGTCTGCATTTCCTCGGGCATCTGAAAGTCTGCTTCTCGATTCTGCGGAAAGAACTTCTGCTTTAAGTTACTTGTCGTATCAGAGTCCGTTATTCTACCACTTCCCAGACACTGGGCGCCCATATAGAACACGGCGTACTGGCCAGGCGTCATTGCGAACATTCTGTTTCTTAGTCGAACACGAATGTTTTTCTTTTCAGGATCGTCTTCACTGAAGATTATAGTTGCGGGGACTACAGGGTTGGCATGCTGAAACCGGAACTCGACGTCCATTTCCGAAGTATACTCACGGCCAAGAGGTGATGTGGGTATGCCCGATATCCAGTACATGTCTCGTACTTCGAAGGAGTCTGAATACATGGCGGGGTTATCGTGTTTCAAGGCCTAAAATAGAATGTCAAAGTTAAGGACAGCTTCTTTAATCATCTCTTGATGATTTTACCACTAAGATATCTCGAGTTATTGAGTCCTTGTACGCCACAAAGTATGGTGCGGCCAGTCCTCCGATTAGCGCCCTCTGTCCCAGTGTATAAAACTGAACTCCTGTAAGAAGAGATACCAGTTTGAAGCCATCGTTCCGTGAATACGGAAGACTAGGTCTTATCAGCGGAAGGTTTCGTCGATATTGTGTAGTTACCGTTATGTCGACCGACGACTTTACCGCTATCGACGTCGATGAACCTTCCGGGCCTTTCGGGACAGTAATCCTTCATGAAAGAGCCAAAGTCCCGTTTGCCAATGAAGCAGATTCCAGTACTCTGCAATTTTCGCAATGAAAGCTGTAATGTTTCCGGCGGAAGTACATTTGGCCAGAGCAAGGAAGTACGAAGCCACTCAGCTTACCTCTCTCTTTTTAACGATGTCTTTGAAACCCGCTTGCTTGGCTTGTGACTTTATCTGGTGCTTGAATGAGCCACCCACAGGGAACATTGTGTTCTGTAGCGCTTCTTGGGAGATTTGCGACAGAAAGAGCGTCTGGTCCTTGATCGGGTCCCGCCCTTTGTACATCTTGCAAACTACGAAGCAAACCTCGAAACTATCTCAGGCTGTGTTACGGAGCCAAGAAGTTCTAAACTCACCTATATCGGGAACCTTCTGTTCAAGGTAAGGACCGAAGGAGCTCTGGGCGTAGTGTCCCGTGGCAATTGCATCAGCACCATGTTTCTCCCGCGCATACTCGAGAAAGGAGGAAAACTTTACATGCCGGTTGCAGAGTACGTCAGGGTTGGGCGTGAGTCCGTTCTGGTAGTCTTCAATTAGCGGTCTACAAAGAGCGGAAACCCGGTTAGAAGACAAACATATGGTTGCCAGGATGCAAGACAAATTGTTATAGTTTCTTACGTGAAAACATGGTTCCAGTACTCTTTCACGAAACTGACATCATGGAACGGTATCTTCAGTCGCTCACAAATCTCCGCGGCGTCGGCGCACTCTTTATCCGCTTGGCATTCGCCTTTCTCGTCCGCGACATCCCAGTTTCGCATGAAGACTCCCACAACGTCGAACCCTGTATGGCAAGTTCCGTACGCTGGGAAACAGTCGTATATATACGTCAACAGGACGCGAAGAAGTAAACTTACTTTGTCGTTTGAGATATAAAGCCGACATGCAACTATCGATTCCTCCGGACATGCCGCACACCACCCGCTTGATGGCACTCATGATCGAAAAGTTCCTTCCCACACCGAGTTTGTTGGGGACTTGACCGTGAGGAAATTCCAGCTGATCAGTGCGCTCGTCACAATCCGACCTCTACGACGACGTATGCCGTTGTTCGTTCCAGCTCCAGGCGCCGACGCCTGTTTATCCAAAGCTGCAAGGTCCACTCTAACGCCGTATTCTGCAGATCGACAGGACTATCCGGAAGAGTTGCAATTGTGGGAGAACATCGACTGTCATCGAGATTCGAGGACTCTGGCAGAGTGTTGTGACTGTTAGAAATCGCAATCTCGCATTTACGGCTTAACTGCAACGACGTCGCGTCGTAAGTGGGTTGATCGTTATCAACGTTTGATTGTTCAGTTCACCTTACGCTACCGGAACTTTGAAATTCTGTACTGCCAAAGTCCGGACTCCGGACGTTCTGCAATCTCGTCTGACTTGCTCGCACATTCGAATGATAGTTGCCTCGTAGGTGGAAGGAAGGATAAATAGTAGACGTGCCCGGATAGCTCCATTATGGCCTCATTGAGCGCAGCGTCTGTGATTAGCTCACTGCGATGCTTGGCGATATCTCCTGTTAGAGCCACCGGAAGTCGACTTCTTTCTGCTCCTGTTACTCACTCTTCCACGATATTCTCACCTAATTCTGACCTGGCCAAGAGTGGAGTCTTCGCGACAGCGTGTTGTTTGTCCCGAGGGTTGCACACCACCACTTCAAGTCTCAAATCCTACAAAAGCTCCATGAAAACTCCGGGAGACGCGATGGACCAGCCAAAGAAGTGGAATGCATATAACAAGGTTCTACTACCTCCACAACAGCCTGTTGAAACAAGAAGACCTGCCCAAGTCTTTCACCAGCGAACTCAGATTAGAGGAAGCACCCTCAGGATGTGGTACGCAGCCAGCGCCATTCGTGGAATGTCCATCGACGATGCGCTGGACTACTGCACATTCAGCACCAAGAAAGGTACGGAACAAAGCTGGTGAGTCGGTCACCCGTATTATCATATGGTATCAGCGGGTGACCGACTTGCCCTGTCTAGCTCGAATCTTGTTTCTGTACAGAACTTCATGCGGCAATTACACAAATATTTCGCGTGTTCTAGCGCCCAAAATCATCAAGGAAGTTTTGCTGGAAGCTCAAGAAATGGCTCTGACACACCATAACTTCGAATTCAAGAGCAAGATGTGGGTGGCTGAATCGTTTTGTGGTAAGGGAACCATCGTTAAGGGTGTACGTCGACATGCCAGACGTCGCTTCGGGGAAGTCCGCTATGGCTTCACCCATTATTTTGTCAAGCTCGAAGAAGGCGATCCGCCAGCGCAGTACTACCTACCGACGTTCGTGAATGATCTTGACGGTCTGACTGCTGAACAAATTACCCAACTTCGTAGACGACGTGTGGGAAGAACGTTGTAGATGGTTTTCATCATGCTTTCTATTTCTATTCACGTCAGCGTACCTGCATTTTCTCCTGTACTGACGGTAGCCAGTTCAGTTGGTAATCTGGAATCCATTATCCATCTGTTTATGTTCCTCATTAAAACAAAGAAAGAATGACTGACATTAAGCAGAACGGAAACTTTGTTCGTGAGTCGCAGTCGCAGCAGCCCGCAGCTAGAACTTATGGGATGAGATTCAGAAAGTCGACAGTCTACGGAGAGAAGTAATTATTTGCCAAAGGCTGAACTTCTGAACATGTTGCACTTGTATCATCGTGCAAGTCGACGGACTTACCTGCTGAGTCGAATACCATCCTGTCAGCTGAAGTAAGCGAAAGTTTCTGCTTTGACGAAAGAAAAGAAACTGCTCCAACTTCCCCACGGTTAAATCGCTGGTCACGACATCTTCCTCGTCCGTTAGCCCCTCCATCAAGACTCTTACATCACATACATTACGTAGTAAGTAGGTAAGGATTGCCTTGTGTAATGTTGTTATGTCATGGACATTATTGCGATTGCACGTGCCCGTATCGATCTTCCCATCTTCTCATTTTCATCTCCTGCAGAGTTCCGAGATTCTCATCCACTTTTCAGCCGGCGCAAGCTTCTCTCACGACGCGGATATCCGGAGGCTGAGGCACGAAGAGCCGAATATTCACTAAAGATGGACTTCACATGCCCCGTAGCGGAATCGCTGGATATTTGCTCGGTGGAAGATCAACCATATGGGAACGGAAGTCTCTACTCGAACTCAACTTGGGATCATAATGCGACCATCGGCCAATATCACCGGGAACCTACCCGATCCAGACTTTACTACATCTTTAGGAAAGCTGCTGCAGCTCGCGGTTTCGGGTCGGAATACCAGTCAGACTTGAGAAGGCTAATTGGAGAACGATGGAGCGATTGGATATGGGCCATATGGGTAGTCTGCCCTTTCCACGAAAATTACTGTACTCGAGGTGCTAACTTGCCTCTTGTTCTGTTTTCACAGTCCATAGCGATTCCTGGGACCATCCTACTGGGTCTATGTGCGCACTGTCTTCAGAAGAAACTGTTCAAGAGGATGCGTTTGCCTGAAAGACAGCACACCCGAGAGAAGTTGTGGAACTACGCCTTCTACAAATTCATCTTCATATTCGGAGTGGTCAACGTCGACTCTATGGAAGAGATGATTATCTGGGTAGCGTGGTTCGTCATGCTGGGTTACGCGCATTTTTTCATCGTACTCTCCAGGGACAGGTGCGAAAGAGGAACAATAAAATGATCAGTGTTGTTATTCCGATCGAAATAGACTATTGATTATTTTTCTTTCACGTGATGGATCTTGTTCTCTGCAGGTGTGAGTACATGACGTTCTCGCCATCGCCCTGCATTACAGAACGCAAGCGAATACTGGCTTTGTTAGCGTCGATCATCGTCCTTGCCGTGGGCATTTTAGGTCTCAGTGCCAGTCTCTTCTGTGGCGGTTTCTATCACACGGGCGTGTTTCTGGCAGCAGAAGGCGCGCTGGTTTTACTTCCCACGGTGCAAATATTCCTTCGCTATGGGTACCATCAGTTCAGAATGCAAGGCCGTGGAGCTGTCAAGTGGGAAAACAGGACGAATTTGTACCAACATATTAGCTTCGGCATCGACATGGGTAATCGTTATTGAAAACAACTTTTGCTTTCTCCTTAACCGATCTCTATGGTTTGTCCTCGTTTTTTGCAGGCAAATTGTCGGTGGACCTCGTTCATCACTTGCATATGATGTGGCACGTCTGCAACCTCAGCGCTTCAAGTCTGGTGATCGTCGCCCAGATCCGAAATCTTTGCGCGGAGATTTTCCGAAAGTAAGCTTACCGTAGTTCACTTCCGGTTATGAATTCATGCGACGGAGATGCTAATATTTCAGGTTTGCCCGTCACCGAAGTTACATAGCGATCAGAAGACGGCTACAACTGACGTTTCCCAGCGCCACGGCTAAAGAGATCGACAAACAGGGAGATGTTTGTTCCATCTGCTGGGACAAGATGGAGCAAGCTCGGAAGCTTCGCTGTACCCACGTCTTCCACGAGTAAGTTCAGTTTGTCTATTCTGTACCGCTTGTGGTAATCTTATTCCGCAGTCTGCATGCATTGAAATTTCACTCTCTGTTTTTTTAGGGCTTGCTTGCTGTCCTGGTTGGAGCAAGATATCTCGTGCCCAGTTTGCCGAGTTAACCTCAGCGATTCCTTCGACATGAAAAGCGCCAGGGCTGCCCACAACGCAACGAATGTCGGCAGATTTTTCGTCTTTCAAGGCTCGCGCATCAACAACTGGCTTCCCAACGTCTCCGTTACCGGTAAGACCAATTCTAACCACATTTTAGGATGTGGTCAAGCATTCCTGGCTTTTCAGTTTCGCATCCTCTTCACGATACCTTTGGCGACGGCGGAAGTGTTGAGATCATGGCGGAGCAAGTCTTGCAGGTTTTTCCTCATGTGACATACCATGCGGTCATTCAAGACTTGCTGGAAACGGGGTCGGCAGAATCTACGATCGAGAATATTCTCAATGGAACGATCAACCTTAATCGAACAGTAAGAACATCGCTCTTTCTCTTCATCTCCGTGGTTAGCTATCGTTCTTTGGATTGTTTTAGGCTCCTCCGGTGATTGAACCTCGAGAGCCATCGCATGTACAGGTCCCCCCAACAGAACCTGGCACCGTACCGGATACGCCGGAAGCCTGGCGAGCATTGCACGTCAAGCGGAAAGAGGCTATGCTGGCGGCAGCGAGACATAAGTACATCGAGAAGATGGCCAAGGAAAGGAATGCGGAAGAAACGAGAAGGGCGCAGGCAGTGTCTCTCCAGCCCGGACTTCGGTAACAGTGTCTACATACGGAGCACTGCACATACACTGATATGATTATCCTTGTAAAGCTGTGCGTCGGCTAGAAGTTTGTAGAAACAGCTTATCATTCATTGCACTTACGCGGCTTAGTGTGGGCAGATTCTTGTTGAAGGTTTTGATCGAGGGAAGTCTTGTCTGTCTGTCTGTCTTTCTTGTGCAACGAGAAAGGGGGAGCTCACTCCGAACCATTGGAAATCATTGTAAAGACTCGCTGAGAGCTGCAATGTGAAGAAATCAAGTTGAAATTTTGTGGTAAAACATAAAACTGGAAAAACGCTGTTTGGGTAAGATGAAGTAAGAAAAGAAATCTTTTTACGATAGCACTGTAGAAACCGAAACCTGTTGATAAAATCCGTGTCGGTTAAAAACCGACACTGATAAAATTTACCGTCAAAGCATTATGAAACGTTTCCGTCAAGCATCAAACTTCAATAAAAGAGCACGGTCCGGAATTTTGAGAGGCCCAGTTCGTATCCGATGATTCCGATCACTGGAGATCGCTGGGCTCATTCGCATGGGAAAGAGCTCGGATTCGCGAACGAAGAGGGTAGGCGTCAAAGTCCGTGATCTTGTGACAGATACCCATGGCAGCCGCTTGCACTCTCTTGTGAAATGACGAGGATTCCACAGGCATCGTGACAGGATCAGCATCGCGAATGATGCGCGGAACTGCAAGCAGAATGACACAACAGTTTAACAGATTAATTGAATCCGACCGCATTACCTTTCGAAGAAACCACCGGCTTTTCGGGCTCCTCCCTGAGCTCCCGCCTCTTCACGAATGGCGGAATCTTCAACGGAATTTCTTTGGCGCATTCCGAGAGATCGTGCGGGAAGAGTTTCCGCACACGTAAAACTGCAAATCGGGTTTCTCGAGTCGCTGTTTCGGACCTTCTCCATGGCTCTGCTGGCGGCTGCCAAGCCGTGGATGTTCGTGTGAGCCATGAAGAACAGCGCCAGACGACGCTCGTAACATTCATACGGATTCTGCTTGTCCAGGTCGCGCTCGAACTCTCTCTCCTGCTTTGACTTACTGGGCGAGTCATCTGGTGTCGGAAAGTCTTTGGGTCTTCAGATGGTCCTTCCATGACGCGACTTTACCATGGTAGGATTGTCTGCTTCTTTGTCTTGGAGAGAATCTGCGTTCTCCATTGTCAAGAATTTGGCCTTGGTCGCCTGTCTCTGCAGCCACTGAAACTCATTAGTCCAAAAGACATGTTCGATGACAACATGCATCGACCAAGTGTGGGCTACTGTACCTGAAGCCGGTACTCGGGGTTTCTCCGAGCCTTGGATCATTGCCCGTCTGGCCATTTCGGACACGGAAGTTGCAGCGGCCAGTGTGTTTGGCAGGTTGTCATCTTCAAGCTTCCCATCCGGTGTACCTACCGTCAGAGAGGTCTGGTGAAACAATTCAGGGTGAACGGTAATAAAGAAAGACTGATCGAAAACAGGCATACTTACATCGGATGTACATCGGATGGCGATCTTTCCGGATTTCTGTATGGTGACGGTGGGGCCGGAGTCGCCGAAACTGATCGTCGCACCTTTCTGGATTTGCGGATCGAACCTGCGAAATATCAGACGAGCGAGTTGCCGATAAAGACACCTAAACAAGCAAAAGGGTAGGATTTTCACTCACACTACTTGTTGGTAGAGGGAGTTGAGCTTGCGGAGGTTGACCTGGAATGGGAGCTCGAAAGCCGTGTAAATGCAGTTGAACCGAAGTTCGAAGACCCCGACATCCGGGTCGAGTTTGCTGAACTCCCATGCGATCTTCAGAGCGACAACGTTCACTTCCATCAGGCTAAAGGAAAAAAGACAGATTACCAACCGGAATTCTCAGTACCTCACGAGTAACTCACACGCGAAAAATTAATTCAGTGACGTACGTGAATTTTGGGAGATAACACAGTAGTACCTCTTTTGCCCAAAACACCGAACGAACCTTCCCGATTCACGTGACATTCCCCGTTGTAGAATGGAAATACGATCACCATCTATGAAACAGAAGGAAGTCAATCTGATTGTAAATTAGCCCAATATTAGATTTCAGATCCAGAAGGGATCACCGAGCAGGGATCTTCAGTACTTACCCACTGAGAATTCTGTTTCCGGCTGAACATGGTGCCGCAGTTTGAAAGAACCGCATCCAGTGGTGCTTTGAAGGCCGCGGTCTGGGACAGCCGGAAGGTGGAGAGTACGCCCAGTCCGCTGACTTCAATATTATTCTCGAACTGGAGCAGTGAATCCTTTGGTTTAGTGGGGAACTGGGTTTGGCAGATGCTCCGCGCAAGCCTTTGCAAGTTCTTCTTCTGCACCGCCATCTTGGACAGTAGGTCGGTTCGGGATCTCGCAACCTGCACAACACAGAAAATGATTTCCGTCACAGTTACGCTAGTATCGAACGTCCGATTGCACAAGACGTAGAGCTGTAACTGTTAATGGTTTGAACCATATGGTTTGGTTTGGTTTAAGTGGTGGTTTGCATGCCAAACCGGTTAAATGAAAATGGTTTCTCCCACAAACTACAAAAACTGGTTTGGTCCAAATTTTGAACCAGACCATTTAAACCAAACCACATAAACCGCCGGTTTGAACCGGCTTGCGAACAACTTTCCGATCACCAGCACATAGTAAATTCTGCCAGTTTTCTTCACTTGACTAAACAACTAAGATAACCACCGAGAACAAGAAACTGAGCCAGAGTGGCTGGTCTCTCTACGAACACACGCAAACAGGCAAAACTGGCGCGTGCTGGAATTAAAGAAGCACCATGGCAAGCCATCCGGTAGTGCAATCATTTTTCCACCAGCAGTGTTGTCCAACACTGCCGGAACTGCGATTTTTACCTGACGGAAGGCGTTCTGATGTCGCGCAGCTTGTGACACGGTGCTCACCCAGTTAAAGCTGTGCATCACGTGCCACTCAGAACGATGTGGCTGCGCACAGTGGCAGTGGATGGAAAAGGATTGGCACTACCAGACGGCCAATTTCGGCTCGAGTTCTGGCACGGAATCCGCAGATCTCGTACGAAGTCTGCCCTTACTGCAAACTAGTGCTGGGATAAATAAGATGAAATACGATATGATATTTTCTGATAAATATCTTTCAATATTTATATTCCGTTTTAGATACCAACCACGTATCGATATTTCGATATGATACATTTCTGATATGTTATTGTTGATATATCGAATTTTATTGCAGTGATATATCGATATATCAAGCCAGTACCATGTTGGAAACTATCGAAATCAAGAAAGAGCCACAGAGACACCAAACGGCTATCCTTCACTACGTTCGAGTCATAAGATATTTTATTTTCACGTTGCGAGATACCGTCTCGCATATGGCTTCTTGATACCTATTAGCATCAAGGATATTGGAAGACAGAGACTAGCCAGAGGAAACCATGAATTTCAGCCTAGTCAGGAGGCAATGTTTGCCTACAAACATACCCCGCAAAACTCGCGCATTTCCGGTCCCGTTTCCGAGACTTGCGA
Organism: Ramazzottius varieornatus; assembly: GCA_001949185.1. NCBI lineage: Eukaryota > Metazoa > Tardigrada > Eutardigrada > Parachela > Ramazzottiidae > Ramazzottius > Ramazzottius varieornatus. Next base: position 1,302,096 of record BDGG01000008.1, read on the forward strand.
AAAACCTAATTTCGCCTCACTCACGACTAATTTCCGTTGATCAAGCAAACTCAAATTTTAAGTCAACCGTTTGCGACATAAACAGCTCGTCGTGAGGAGGACCATTGTAACAGAGGGGCGGCACTTCAGGACGTCAGCCCAGATTTTCTGTGATGCAAATTTGATTGAGCGGGGAGCGCTTTTGCGTGCTGTTTTAGTCTAGTACGAGCTTCGTCTACCTCCATTCCGTTAAAACCTTGCTGTTTCATGCAGATCCAGAATGCCGCGTGTATCCGCTTCCAAATCGGCGAAGAATAGTGGGAGGAAATGGGCTGCCGAAGACAATGGCGAACCGGCGGACAGCCGGGACGGGTCGCGGAGGGATGAAGACCAGACTGGCCCAACTCCATTCAATCTCTCCACGCGATTCAAGGCGGATGTTCTGAAGAAGTGCTTGTCCAGTGGCTTTGAGGACTCCAAGACCAAGCTATCCAACGAAGCCCTCATCATGATGGCCGAAGCTCTCCGTTTTACTGTTTATGAAACGCTGGCCAGAGCTGTAAATCAGGCGAGTGCCGAACAAGTCAACACCGTGGAAGTCTCTCACGTTGAGAAGATTTTGCCGCAGCTGATGCTTGATTTTTAATGTGTTCTGCCGTATTCCACGACGGTGATGTCTTGTGGCGATCTGTAAATATTTTACCCTTGATTTTCTTGTTTTATTGATTGAATGCGTTTATTCGAGTAATTACTAACTTTAATTTTAGTTCTTTCGGTCTGAATTCTGCGGTAAACATGAGCCGTCTCCTCTTCTCCTGTTGACGCCCATAGTTGAATGAAACTGGGCTGTTCATCTCTTGCGAGTGTACTAATGGATGCGACCGTCTCTGTTACGGTGGTTGGTCCACCGGAAGCGCCTGTTGTCGTAAAGGTACAGTATCATAACGCACCGGACTAGAATCGATCCTAGGACCAATCTCTGTATGGGTACATCGTGACACTTTCACTGGACATCATTTTCTCTTGCAGAAGACCATTCAGATCGTGAGCGAATCGAAAGGACTGGCGGCGATCAAGACCGAATACATTCTGAAAGATTATGTGCGCGAAGTGGACGTTGAATTTCTCTCCACTGCTGACCGAGAGAAGCTGGGGGTTAACGAGATTAACGCTGAAGCGAACGGAGATCAAGTCTCCTCAGGCAACGGTGCACCAAAGCTGAAAGGAAGAAACAAGAAGCGAGCCAAAGCTGGTTACCGGGACGCCATTAAAGTCTGCTCATACGTTCTGCAGAATAAACTATGTCCATATGGCGAGAAGTGTCGCTTTGCTCATGACGCCACCAGCTACCTCTCGTCGAAACTCCCGGACATTGGTGATAAGTGTATAAACATTGAGAGACGTGGAGTTTGCCATTACGGTATGACATGTAGGTTTGCATCGAAAGACCACGCTCCAATAACTGAACAAGCGACTCAGTCTAACGCAGGAGAGACAGAAAAGACGTTCCATCCCGATGAAAGAAATGGTTTGACGAGGGAAGTCCAACGCATTTTACGGAAACGAACCTTCGTCTTCCAGAAACGAAACAGAAATCAAGACGTTGAGACCAAGAAGCAGAAGCAGGCGGAAGACGGACAGAAGGACTCGGCGGAAGTAGAGCTCGAACCTTTGGTCGATCTTGCCCTGAACGATAAACCAAGTTAGTGTATTATGCAAAACAGTAATTGATATACAGGTACTCTTTACAGTTACTCGAAGAATTTTTTTTGGTTTAAGGTGTGGAAGAGAAGCCGCTCGGATCGGTGACGGATGAAGACCAGATTCCTCTTCGGCCTTCCGAGAAGAAGAAGCTTGACTTCCGCAACAAGCTCTACCTGTCCCCGCTGACGACCGTTGGCAACCTGCCCTTCCGAAGAATATGCAAGCGTCTCGGTGCGGACATCACGGTAGGTGAGATGGCTCTTGCCCGCCAGCTTCTGGCAGGACAGCAGAGCGAGTGGGCCTTGATGGTGCGCCACTCCAGCGAGGACTTCTTCGGCGTACAGGTGGCCGGAAGTAAGCCCGACGAGATGAAGAAGCTAGCGTACCTTCTTCGTTCCGAAGTTTCTGTAGACTTTGTGGACATTAATTCGGGGTGTCCGATTGACTTGGTGTGTAATAGTGGCAGTGGGTGTGCGTTGATGGGAAGACTACCGAGAATGCAGGGCCTGGTGCAGAACATGGTGGAAGTGCTGGATGTACCGCTGACCGTGAAGATGAGGACGGGGATTCATGATGGGAAGAATATCGCGCATGAACTGATCCCGAAGCTGAGGGAATGGGGAGTCAGCTCGGTCTCGCTTCATGGACGGTCCAAAGAGCAAAGGTTAGTCTTGAGTTCATTACCTACGAAAGCCCACTGTAATGTTTGGGATGTAATGTGTAATACTGTAATACATATGTTGTATGCATATGGTGTGTCACGTCATGTTATGAATGGTGTGTGATGTAACAGGGTGTCAAGTCATGTATGTAAGCAAGGTGATATGCATGGGTCATGTGATATGTTACTGACTTGGCGGACTTCCTGGTTGCTTTTCTTCTTCGACGGATTTTGCTCTTGCAGGTACACCAAACTGGCCGATTGGGATTACATTGCCCACTGCGCCGAGATCGCCGATCCGCTACCTCTCTTCGGTAACGGTGATGTGATGAACTTTGAAGATTACTACCATTACAAGGAAAACAGCAAGATTGCCGGCGCTCTGTTGGCTCGCGGAGCACTGATCAAGCCTTGGCTCTTCACGGAGATAAAGGAGAAGCGTCACTGGGACATCTCAGCTCAAGAACGTCTTGACATCTTCAGGGAATACACTAACAACGGCTTGGACCATTGGGGCACTGATACGCGAGGCGTGGAGAGCACCCGAAGGTTCCTGTTGGAGTGGATGTCCTTCACGCATCGCTATATCCCGCTGGGCATTCTAGAGCGACCTATCCACAGGATCAACGAGAGACCACCTTGTAAGTTAAACTTGAGAGTTCACATGTTGTCACAGCTGGAAGAAGGAACGGTTGATGAGACAGGAGTTTTTTTCCTTCCAGACTACTGCGGCAGGTCGGACCTGGAGACTTTGCTGAGCTCGTCACATTGCAGGGACTGGATTAAGGTTACGGAGATGTTGTTGGGTCCGGTCCCCGACGGCTTTACATTCTTACCTAAACATAAAGCGAACGCATGGAAATAATCCCAACGGCTCTCAGTATATGTATAACTTCAGGTTTTTGTGTACGGTGTTTGTGATCTGTCACTATATACAGTGCGTACTGAAGAAACTTGTTCTGGCGTTTTCTTGTGCTGTAGATCGGTACACTGGCTTGTGTCGGGCTTCTCGACGACAGGTGAGTCGCCAACATATATTACCTTATTTACTTCTATACACAAGAAGAGCACTCTGGTGAATGGGTCTTGTAAACACGAAAGTATTACAGCCCGCCGAACAAGGCCAAGTATAGCCCGGTGAATGATGTAGAACTATATGCGGGTTACTCTGAACGTCAGTTAAGCGTTTCGAATGCTGACGACGAGAGGTCCTGATAGATACGGAAGCACCTTGGCAGATGGATGACTTGCATATTGTCGAAGGAAGACTGACATTGATCAACGGTAGTTTTGCCGTTGAGAAACATGTACATCATCTCCCCTTGTGTTCTCCCAGCACGGTGTATGGATCAGGTTGTCGACATGATAGAGGTGGCAGTGGGTCGTGGAACCAAGTGGGTGCTGTGTTTGTTGCACCTGCATAAGGCAGTTGGTGCACTCAGTTCCACCAGCTGTCGTGAAGGATCTTGTTGTTGCCGGCACTGATAATTGACGCAGCAGGCTTGCATCACCTTGAATGATAGCATATCGTCTTTGAATAAATTCCGGGCGTGATTTATACTACAATGCCGACGTTAAATAATTCTGTTTAGTCATCGATAACAACTCGATAATGTTGAATTAGAGTATGATGGCGTCTGTTGTTGAGTTATCTACGGTCTTGTGGATGATCTGCATTCCTTAACCGCCATCGGTGACAATCCGCGATTTTGAAGACGGGAGGAAGTTAACGGACTTTGAGCAATTAAAGGATGGGACAGAACACGAGAAAACGCCATCCCGATGTGGATACTGGATGGGCGTGGGCCTCCTTGCTGTCCGCTTTCATGGTCCAAGTGATCATGATCGGGCTGATCCTCAGCATGGGAGTATTTTACTCGGATATCCTAACCCAGTTCAACAAGGGACCGGTGCTCACGGGCTGGGTCATTGCGGTCAACGGTGCGATGAACACCCTCGTAGGTAAGGTAAGCCATCCTTGCATATTCAGGCGGTCCCGTCCTACCCATCCTCAGCCGCGCACTGTCTTCCACTGCATATGCTTCAGTCGCGCAACGCGAAGAGTTGTTCTTACAGGTCCAATCGGAAGTACGTTGTCCAATCGGTATGGCTTCACATTGGTCATATTCCTTGGGTCGCTCATTTCGTTTTCCGGGTTCTTCATCACCTACTTCGCCAATGACTTTTGGCTTGTATTCTTCTGCTTCGGATTCTTGACCGGTTTGTTATCTCTCTAAACTACAGTACCGACACCTCAATGTTATCTTTCGGCCAAATTCAGACATTCAGAGCTCAGCAGAACAGAATTACCGGTTACTCTTACAGGAATCGGTTCCGGGTTGGGCATGGCCGCAAGTTTCGGTGTGGTTGCCGTCTACTTCGACCGCCACCAACGCCTCGCATCGTCAGTTCTCACCCTGGGAATCGGCCTGGGCCTTCTCATTTTCCCGGTTCTCAACCGCATCCTCATTGAACACTACACCTGGCGCGGCGCCTCTCTGGTCCTATCTGCCATTAGTCTCCACAGTATCGCCTTCTCCTGCGTGTTCGTCCACCAGCCCCGACTAAAGACCTCCAAGTCTCTGGCAGACAACGCCGACTTTTCTCTCTTTCGAAAGATCTCATTCTACATCATAGTCCTGCACTTCTTCCTCCTAGCGGGCTACAGTCTCTTCATCCAGCTAGCTGTCAGATATGCCTCCCAAAATGTGGGTATCACTGCACATCAAGCGGTTCTAGCACTGAGTTCGCACGGCTTCTTCAATATCTGTGGGAGACTGATGGCCATTGCGTTCACTTCGACCAGGATGGCGGCGCCACTGGGTGTTAGGTTCTGGGCGTTCCATGTGGCTACCTTAGCCACGGCGGCGGGGATTATAATGTACGCGTGGTCCAGTACGTTGATGGCGGTCTTGGCTTGGTCCGGAGCGGTGGGCTTCTTCGTGGGTGTACGGTGGAGTTTCTTACCGGGAATACAGATGGAGATACTTTCACCGAGGAGGTTCGCCACGTCGTTCTCGTATGGGCTGTGTGCTATGGGAATCGCCACCTTGATATTTCCGCCCCTTGGTGGTAAGCTAAACCCAAAGACTACTGTAAACTCCTGGTTAGCTGGCCACAGGACACTTTCGACACGGGGGGAGAGGAGATGGAAAACATCTGGCCAGTGCGGACAGTTTTCCGTGTTGTCTGACCTATCGATCGCCTGATTAGTACACACATCGACCAAATATTTGACCGGCTATCCGGCCAGTCATTTTAAACGGAGCGGTTTCGTTTGAGTGATTCAGCTGATCAGCAGTTTCCAGTAACAGTGTTGAAGGATAAACGGGAGCAGGCAAATGGATTGAATTAAGTCTTCTCCGCAAGTGGCACACTCATCCAGCCAATAACGCTAATGATGTGCGCCACTGCGAAAACAGTCTGTCTAGCTTTTCAAGTGGCTCACGCTTCCAGTCAGTAACAACGAGAACATACGCCACTGGAGACAACGATCTGGTTTATAAGCTCTTTCAGTATGAAGTTGCCAATAGCTCCAATAGGTCTTCTCGTTTTTTGCTAGCAAGATCCACTCGAAGCATTGAAGATACCCATAATTTATGGGCCCAGGGAAAAACAACTTTCTGTTGACAAAATTGAATTTTTTAAGCTTTCCTTTCCCATTTGGCAGTTTTCCGAATAGGACTTGCTTTGTCAAAACCGAAACGGGTAACCGAAAGTCCTTTTGTTGTTGTCCGTGTTGACAACAAGAATGGATTTTTTAAAGCGCTGGTGTCGACAAAAGACTTTTCTATAAGGACGTCACAGTTTTCTACATTGCGCTAGAAACAGAAACAGCTCCACAACATGAGGCTGAAGTGGATCTTTCTTATGCTCGAACGGAAGATATGTTCCATAAGAAAGAGGAGATCGAAATTTCGCTTCTGTTCGGTGAAAGATTTTTTTGAAATAAGCGTTCGGAAAACGGCAACTTTATATGGGAAAGACCTGATTGTTCGTTAGCGCATCTTGCAAAGTACAACCTTCTTCTCAGATTTTTTTTGTTCTAGTTTGCCGGGAGTTGGTCTTCACTCCGAACCTGTTGGAATGAAAACGTATCACTTTTTCAGAGTGGATAGCGGTGGTGGCATCGACGCCGGAAGCGCCGTTCTATCTGGGAGGTGTCTGCGTGGCTTTGGCAGGTGGCGCGATGATTCTGCTACAGGGAGTGTTCAAACCAAAGTCCCCTGATAACAAAGCAATGGATCATATGGAATCGGTGGAAGAAAAAATGCTGCGAACGGGGTCGGTCCTCTTATAGCATTAAGAGCAGTTTAGTTTCTGCTCAATTTTCCCCTTAAATTTCCCATTTGATTACTCTGGCTTTGACTCCGATACATCCAAAGTTCTCTTTAGAACTGTTCTAAAGTTTTTCAGTTCGCACTTTGCAGTTTAGATAGCATGCATACGTGGTCAAGCCGTTATTAAGCTTGGTTTGTCAAGAAGAATGAAGAGTTTCGAGTGCTGTCATACAGTTGTTCCATTCTTTGGCAGAAGTCTCCCTTTCGATGTCAAAATCGCCGATTACCGAACAGGACAACAGGTGGCTTTGCCCACAGGCTCCGCAAACTGTCTTCTCGGTACACAACAGTCAGATGCGTGGGGAGACATGCGCGAATGGATACCAGAGTCCGGAAAGAGAGGCAGGTTCTTTGTGCCAGTTGTCGAAGATAGGCTGATATTGGCTTTGGTTCCCGGCGAAGACATAGCTGTTTTCCGTTTTGCCGCCGTCGGAAAGGCTGGTGCTCCGAGCTTAGCGCTGGCAAAAGTACGATAAAGTTCGATACGATATTTTTCGATACAGTATCGGCGGATATTTTATTGCGGCCTTCGATATTTATTCGATACCGATATTTCGATGCGATATTTTTCCGATACCGTGTTTTCGATATATCGTATCATATCGCAGCGATATATCGATATTTCTGCAATTTTGGGTTTTCGGAATTCCACTGGTTCAAGCCCAAAAACTCAAGCCGATTTCCACATAAAGTACTAGTAAGATCGAAAGCGTCGGATGCAGCAAAGACATGACTATACCAAGACTTCAAACACATGGAGACCTGGACAGAAATAGTACCAGAACCGAATTGGCGGAGTGTGCTCGGTACAGCATGGCCAAAATCAAGTCTTTGAAATCAACCATGGTCTTCCGTAAACGAGATAACACTGGCGAGTTTGCCATTCAGCAAAATACCGATATATCGATAATATATCGATAATATATCGACATACCGTATCGTTGCCAGCACTATGACCGAGCTAGTTCTTGTTTGCTGAATGCTGGCAGGTTGGACTGGACAAGCTAACTTAGGGGGAATATCCTTCGGAGTATATTACTCGCGTAGAGTGAGCCCCGATAACTGGCAAAACCTGCGGAAGAAGGACGAAACAGACGGGAAGAAGGGAACTGGGAAGAAAGGAACAACTTACGAGCGCAGGGCAGCAGAAATTACGAGGGCGGATTACTGTTTTTCAAGTTCACAGAGCTTCGGTTATCGGGTTAAATATTTCGAATAAATATTCCGGGTTTGAATCCGAAGGTTCCAGCCGTTCTTTAGAATTTATTCAATGACATGAGTCAATAGCATCATGAAATACCCCATCAGTCCGGCCGGCCGACAGGAAATATTGAAGTTTTCGACAATTTTGAAACTTTACTGCTGGTGCTTGCAACCAGTGGGACCACTGTGATACCGTACGGGCAAGTCATATGTATGGTGGGCCGCGCGACTCAAAAGTCTACAGTACTTTTACCGCGGGTGCATGCGCGGGGAAACACTTTATCCGCGCACCCACCCGCGGATGAAGTCGAGTTTTTCCGCGCGTACACCCGCGGATGAAGTCGAGTTTTTCCGCGCGTACACCCGCGGATGGTGATGTAGGCATATATGAGTATTATATTGAATTAAAACTTATTATGCTTTTTGCATCTAATATATCATATCAACATTTATTTGATGCCTCGGCCGAGGCGGAATCTCTATTAGTATTAAATTAAATGAAAGCCGCAGCTAGAATTATCATAGTAAAATCAAGCCGCAGGGCGCTCCGTATTAAAATTATTACAATGCGGATTTTAGCTTCAGTTGATTAAAGTAATGCTTGATTTGCGCCCGCAACAAGCGTGAAACTGTGCACAGTGTGCTGTATGCCAGTAAATCTCACCCATCAAGGACCTGCGCATGTGCTACACTCACGAACGTTCAAATGTGGTGACTTGATTGAAGCAGCTTATTTGATTGGTGGATACAGGAGTGCGATTTCGGGGACTCACTTGCATACCCACCATTCACGCTGTAAAAAACGCATTGCAGCGCGATCGTGCAATGCGTTTGGGATGACTGTCATCCCAAGGATGCCAGCACGGCTTGAAAGAGGGACTTCCCCGAGCACCAGGCAGAACAGACAACAGCCGCTAAAACTGCTGTTATTTGTGGACGGTTCCTTGATAGTACTTTTAACTGACAATTCCTGACCTTTTTATTGCTGGAAATGGATGAAACTGTTTTGCTGGGGAAATTTCTAAGTGAGAAAGTTATCTTTTCCCGTTGACCTGTGGATCTAAAAATATTATAACATATTATAATAAGAACCCAGCGACGCAAGTTAATATATTAACATTATATTAGATGCTCTGCGGTCGGGGCATATTGTATCGAGGTTATATTAGAACGCTGGCAGCCCGGGCTTATTAAATTAATATTATATTAGGTTGCGATACACTTATGCCAACTTCACTACTCGCGGACAGGGGCGCGTTGACCCATAAGGCTGACGAGGCTCAGCTTGTCCCAAAGTCCAAATTCTCAGCCTCGACAGGCTGGGAAAATAGCTGGGAAAATGGAAGCAAAAGTAGCAGCCTCGTGAGGCCAGCCTCTGGCTGGCCGAAATTTTTTTTACCTGTTAGCCATTCTGACCGGTTTTTGAACGTAACTACCAGTACAAGCGCCTACTTCTGGGCATGAACACAACTGTGGGCCACGGAGCGAAAGCGGCGCTGCTCCGATTGACTTAATGGATTGGTCAACCCCGACTGGCCCGTGCCGTCTTCGTTCCGTGGCCCACAGTTTTGACCATGCTCACATTTAGGCCACGCGCGTGTACAGTATGAAGTGGACTGTTAACTTTAATCTCAAGATTAACGTTTTTTACTCTGTTTCGATGCAAAGCCAGGCTAAGCGCTGTATGAACAGAGTTCGAAAAATGCGGCAAGAGCGCCAGAGAAAAAGAGGGTATATAAAACAAAAACAACCAACTTTTTCGTTTTTAAAATCTCAAAATCTAAACCAGCAGAAGTACATCTACGTTGTTCTTGCACCACATGAAATTCGAGAAGTTTAGCCCGCTCAGATAGTTCTTAAAACTCAACAAGCTATTTACATAAAGAGCAGATGGACAAAAAAGGCTATCTTTGAGCAATGCCTCGGCGATGTATGCAAACGAGCCGGAAGTGGACTCAAGAAGCTTGCAGGACAGTGGAGCGGTGGAGACAGGCAGCATCATCAGGATTTTGGCTTGACTCCTTGTTTTCAAGTTCCGGCTTGGTTCTTGGCTCTTCAGCAGACGATTACCGTTGGCAAAATTACCAGTCCAAATTCGAAAGACGTTCACCAGGAGGTTCTCACAGCGTCGATGCCAGAGTGGCTTCCATGCGACTTCTTGCAAATGCTGGCGGTATCGCTTGAAGTCTGGATCGTGCCTGTCTTTGTCTGCTCGGCTTAATCGGATGTTCTGCAGGAACTTCTTTTGAATGGATTCCAGCTGTCTTTGCAGGTCGTAGGGAACCAGCATGACGAGGCATAGTCGTGGACTGCTCTTACGAGGCTCTTGTAAAGAAGCTGCTTCACTGCTCCATATCGTTGGGGAAAGAACGCGTTGACAGCGTAAAATCTTTGCCTGCACTTGGCCGTCACTTTGTCCACTTGGGCTGTCCATTCGAGCTTGCTTGAGAATGTTACGCCGAGGCAAACTGCTTCATTCACCAAAGGGATCTTCTTGCCACTAATCACGTAGTATTCGCCTGGAACCTTCACACTCTTGTCCCGCTTGTTCGAGATCCGGAGGTGCTGCGACTTTTCCGGATTGATTTCGAGGCCGACTTCTTTACACCATGCTTCTAACCGTTGGAAATCTTGCTGGAGAACAACGCAGTCTTCATGTTTCTTGATTGTTCGAGACAGAACAATGTCATCGGCGTACTGCATGACCGTGGAACTGATGCTTTTGGCTAGGCTGTTAACGGCAATGGTGAAGAGAAGTGGGCCAAGAATTGAACCCTGCGGTACACCAGATGGGACAGATCGTGCCGACGAGAAATGTCCCTCAACCACGACTCTTTGGCTCCTTCCTTTCAAGTAATCAGACAGCAAACCTTTCATCTCACCATTCACTCCATGACTTGACAGGCTAGCGACGATGGACGAGTGCGGAAGCTTGTCGAAGGCTTTCGAACAGTCCAAAAAAACCACGTCTTCTTCGTCTCTTTGTAAGAGGGCTTGCGAGTATTGGTGAGCCATATGGAGCAACTGCATTTCCGTCGACCTCTGCTTTCTGAATCCGTACTGCGTATCTGAAAGTAGATTATTCTGATCAAGATAGTTACTCAGATGACTCGCCACAATCTTCTCGAACAGCTTGGATAATGGTGGTAGAAGGGAGATGGGACGAAAGGAAGAGCTTCCCTTCTTTGGTATTGGTACCACTTCGGCCTGCTTCCACGCTGGGGGAATTCTCTTTTGCTGACGATCAGGTTGAACAGTCTTGACAAGGGATATACTACAGATGTTCCCGCGATCTTGAGTAGCTGGTTGGTTATCAGGAAGGAACCAGCAGCTTTAGCAGAGTTAGGCGTTGGATTTGCTTCAAGATCACCGAGGTAGTGAAGTGAAGTGGCGGGCAGTGGGGTGTCTCTGGGGGCTCAACACGTATCGGCTCACCATGGCTAACGGTTGATGGCAGGCAGTGGCGTGGACAGGCAGAGTACACTTTGGAGAATTCTTGGCTGATAAACTCGGCTTTGTCTTGCGGATCTACGATGTACTTCTCAACATGACCAGGTATCGGGATAGGCGGGATAGATGCAGCGGAGGTGTTCTTCTTGACATGTTTCCAGACTGCTCGGGGATTTCTGCGGGATGCTTTTGCGATGCCATAAAGACGACGATGCTTGTCAGACTGGATGATCCTTCTCTTGCTAACTTTGAGCTCCTTCCAACTTGAATAATCTGCTTGATCCCTTGTTCTTCTCCATTTCTTAAAGGCACTTCCACATCTTCGCAAGCTATCAATAGCTCTTTCGGAGAGGGAAGGACGATGAAGACGCTTGGCTCCGACAGACTTCAACTGAAAAGCACTCTTCGCAGCAGCGATGAATTTATCCTGAAAAACAGTAACGGCAACATCGACATTGCACATCAAATCAAACACCTGGCCCCAATCAATCGATGATAGTGCAGTCTTAAAAACATTGATATTCTCCCCGTCAATTTTCCACACCAGCTTTGGCTTCGTCTTGAAGTTCGGAGTCATAAGCATCAGCTTGGGTTCGATGGCTTGATGGTCACATGTAGCTGAAGGTGGGTTGACGATCCTGGTGTTGCGAACGAAGCCCAGTTGGGTAACGAAGAGCTGGTCGAGTGATGATTCGCTTCGTCCCCGCTTTCGAGTGGTGCCTTTCACTTTCTGCCACAGTTTAAACTCGTTCTTCAACTGGATCAAATCCCTGTCCCTTTCCGACTTTTCACTTGTATCGCCATCCCAGACTATCTTTGGACAATTAAAGTCACCAACTAGGAGAATATTCCGCCGTAAGAATGGTGGAATGAGCTCCATCGACGTGCGAAGCTTCGAGAAGACTTGGACATCATAAGCTGGCGCATAAACTACTCCGATCAGGACGTTCAAACGCAAGCAAATCAGCTTGATCCACATCACCTCCACACCGTCCACTTCCAGGCTCTCCATTCTGACAGCTTGTAGCCCTTTCTTGACGGCGATGGCTACTCCTCCTCCCGCTTGCTTCTTGCATCCTTCTCGATCCTTCCGGAAGAGATTGTAATGTTCAGGGTCAGCAATCAAACAATCAGGGGTAGAGTTGTCTGCCCAAGTTTTGACCAAGGCGACGATATCCGCCTTCTTCTCGCCCATCCATCTCTTGGTCTCCCCGCTTTTGCTTCTGATGCCATTGACGTTTCCGTACAAGAACGTCAGCTTCTTCCCGATTTCACCTGAAAACCTAAGAGGAGGCATCTCGCAGTCGATAAGAGAGGTTCCGAAGAAAAAAGTTAAAAAAGTCACATGCCAATTGATCTCGTGAAGGATAACTATACAAAAACTTTGCTGATACAAAAACTTCGCTGAGATGTTAAGACAGGCACGCAGTGAAGTCTGGAAATAATGCGCGGAAAATGCGGCGTTGCTCAAGTGTGGAGTATCTGGATGAAATATGGGCAAAAACATCATTACTCGGGAATCTGACCTGTGTTTTGTGGGTCCTTCATTTCTGAAAGATAGATCCCGAGTACGGGGATATATGCTATACTCACGTCTGGATAGAACTCTACAGACTTTCCGGCACGCGCACTGATCAATAGTCCCATCAGTTGTCGGTATTATGCTGCCTGGGACCTACCAGGCTAACAACGCCAAAACATATCCTGCCCGGGCCAACTTGCTACCACCTGGACTTTTCACGTTAAGAAATTCAGAGTGCATCTTTTCCGCGCACTCGTTCACGATGTCCAGAAAACTTTTCAAGCTGTTTCGATTAGCACAGAACTCCTGTGCTTACACTAAGAAATAGCTTTGAAATTCTGTCTGATACGACCGAAGGTGGGTAAGACATGTCGCTGCCACTGAAATATAGTTTCCAGAATTCTCGGTGCGAGCTACGATCCCCAGTCTGAGGACAGTACACCTATGAGTATCTGAGTTGTCAGTAAAAATCAGGAACGGCCATAGGGACATCGAACTAGCTCGGCAAATGAATTGAAACTAGGGAACTCCGCCACTTTGCCGGAAAAACCGTTTTGCGGGAAAATTTGTAGCTTCGGTTCCGAACGACGGATCCATGTTTTCGACACACTTTTTTGTAGCTCAGACCTAGTTCTAATTTTTCTCGACAACAAAACCGCAGGAGGTCTGTAAGAAACCGAAAAAATAATTTTCGAAAACGGTTGCAATAACTGTCAATGTTGATGCATTCTTCGCCTCGCTCCTTTTTTTAGTACTATGTCGATTCCGACAGATTATCCAGCGAGTAATTTTTGGTGAGATGGCAAACAGTATGTTGAATCAAGGAAAACTAGGTTGGAAGCTGGACGATGATCGGGTCGAGAACACTTCAACTTTATGTGTGGTAGCAAGTTGGCCTGGGAGGTCTTGTACTTGGGTTCGCTGGATGCAGCAAAAGTACCCAAGAAGTTGGATGGGTGTCACATAGCTTTCCCTTACAAATACGCGGCGAAGTACTTTCATTGCATGCGTTAAGGTATGCAATGAAAGTAGTTCGCCGCTTGTTATCATAATGCCTGACACCGCGACAACTTAAACGATTTGTTTTTAGTTGTCGACCTGGCCACCACGACGACGGTCGCAATGACCACGAGCGGGTCGTCCACCAGTCTGCCGACCAACAGCACACCTATCCCCGAGGTTCCTGCCACCACCCCATCCCAACAGGATCCCGGAGGACTCACGCCAGGTCAGATTGCCCTGATTGTGATCGGGGCCTTGTTGGTTGTCGGTTTGGGCGGACTCGTTTGGTTGTTCGGTGTCTGTCGTGGCAAGTCTGGGCGGGAGCGAAGCAAGTCCCACTGCTCGGACGCGTCCGATATGGGCATCCTTCGCATGGAGGAGTCCGAAATGTGGCTAAAAACCACAAGTAAGGCGTCCAGCGGGCCAGAGACTCTCCTGCTTTTTCTTTTCCTTCTGCTGTCTCCTTCTTTCTTTTGTTAGTTTCCAGTCTTACCTATTTTTCTGTCTTATCTCTTAATGTTTTATACTTTTCTACGTTTCTATGATCATCTAACTCTTCATTAGGCTCAGTTTACAGTGAAACTGCGTAACCACCACCTGTGACATTGACAAGTAGAAACCAAGGTACTTTTATATGACGCTCCATATAGAATTAGCCTGATTTCTTCTTTTTGCGTACCATACTGCTTTTTTCGTTTTTTTCAGCCTCGTGAGGCTTCTTCACAGTTTTCGTCAGCCTCGAGGCTCAAAACCACGGTTTTCCCAGACTCACAGGCTGATCAGCCTTACCCATCCGCGGGACCTCCACGCGCCCCTGCCCGCGGATAAAGTCAGTTAAACCGCGCATCCATGCGCGGAAAAAACTAGTTTCTCCGCGCGTGCACCCGCGGTAAAAGTACTGTGGACTTTTGATTCGTTCGGCCCACCATACATGTGTCAGCCTGCAAAAGTGGATGTTTCTTATTGTGGATTCTACACTGCATCATGCATAGCTGTGCCGTATACATGCCGTATATATCCGTACCGTACACATGCCCGTGCCGTATACAGGGTCGTGCCGCAGTAAGGGGGCAGTAAGTATTGTTTAGGGTATGCACCGAAAGTACTGTAGATCACGAATCGTCCTGCAGAAGCTAAGCTTACGTACTCGGTACATAGCTTAGACGTTCCGTTCGTTCGAAACGGTTAATCCTGGTAACGTCGGGGCTAATATGCGGGCAATGAAATCCGCATTTCAAAACAAGATACCGGTAAAGGGGTTTATTTGGCAATTGGCACTGTGCAATCGGCACTGTACCTTTCTTTGTATCGATAGTAGTCGATACCATAAAATATAGTGCAATTAATAGGAAAAGCGGCTCGGTACCGTCATTGAATAACTTCGTATCTTCATGAAATTCAGGGAGCAAAAATCAACCACCCAAAGAGTATAGTTTTCCAGCAAGATGCAAAAACTTCGCAAAAATGTATACGCGGCATGCACAAGGAATGCGCATGCGGGGCGACCGGTAAGTCAAGCAGGCTCTCGCAACTGTTTCCCTCTCTCCCCATGGAACAGTCGGACCTGGATACAGTGGCAGTAGCGTGGATCAGCTGGTACAGGGAAGTCCTTTCTGATAAAAGCGCTCGAGTGTAATCTTAACCAGTTTGACAACATCGAGAACAGTCCGACGTGCATGCCTCTCGCACCAACTGGGGTTGCGGCCTGTAATATTGGCGGAAGAACGATGCACAGTGCGGTGTGGTTGCCTATACGGGCAACTCAGTTACAACCACTGAACGGTGACAGTTTGCGCTCATTTCAACGAACTTTCGCCAACACAAAGTACTTGATCGTTGACGAACGTAGCATGATTGGGTGTCGCGTATTTTTGGCTATGGACAAACGTTTAAGAGAAGCAAAACCTGATGGCCAGAACTTTCCCTTCGGCGGACTGAGCGTCATTCTGGTGAGCGACCTCTACCAGCTACCACCAGTACTCGACAAGCCTTTGCACAGTAGAGCCAACGCGAACTGAGATGTTGGCGATGTTCAGAACGCGTTCTTGCTGTATAGGAAGTTTACTGCTGCCGTAGTTTTGACCATTCCACAACGGTAAATAGGAGAAACTCCCGAAGCTGTAGCATTCCGAGCACCGCTATGGAGGATGCGAGAAGGAGCGTCTACCCTACAAGACTGGCGATTACTTTCCACAAGGTTCCTCACAGTTCTACCTGCGCCAGAAAGAGATCGTTTCAAATCGTCCATTCATTTATATATACACGACTAATGCTCCAGCCGACGCCTGGAACGAACGAGTCATCGCGGACATGGGCGTAGCTGTAGCCCGCATTGAAGCTGTACATAACATTGCCGAAGCCGCTGAAGCTTCTTACGACCAAGCAGGAGGTCTGGACGCGGTGGTCTACTTCGCTTCCGGATGCCGTGTAATGCTAAGCGTCAACCTGTGGACGGAACGAGAACTGGTAAATGGGTCTATGGGGAGGGTAATAGGCATGATCTACCCGGAAAACCTGAAACCCCCGTCCTTGCCTTTGGCAATAGTCGTTCAGTTTGATGACTATACTGGTCCATCATTCAGTCCGGCAGTTCCTCGGAATGTTCTCATCGAACCTTTCAAGCGTACATGGTACAGTCTAGAGGGGAAGCCTTTGTTCAGAAATGAGATATCGTTGTCTCTTGTGCATGCCGCAACGGTCCATAAAGCACAAGGAAGTGTCTGACTTAGCCTTCCTAGAACATTTCGATTTCGATCGGCTTGCTAAACTAGCGAATTCGCCAATTATCCAGGAGAAAGTTTGTAGAGGAAAGACGGTTAGCTGCACTAGGTCTGCAATAAAATGGTGCTTTCTGCAGTGTTTTGTCGTACTCGCTCAGCCTCCTCAGTGGTCAGGACCACTTGCTAGTATTGTAAAAGTGCGCCACTTGAAACAACGATCAAGTTCAGTTCGTCCGCCCACGTCCCAACTCCCAAGTACTGTGCACTTTAGTGTAGCGCATGGAGTTTCTTCTATGTAAGAGTATGCCCGACTAACACTTCGACATGCTGTATATCATAAATCTAGCAACTACGCACCTACCCCTATGGTGACTAATGACGCCGAGAAGCTGGGTTGTCAGCAGGTACTGTGGCTAAACGGAGAGAACCATCAGGTGACGGAAGTTGACGGAATATGAATGTCGCAGCCTACTCGATTGATGAAAACGGCCGTAAGTAGAGGGAAACAGAAATCATTTGTCCCCACAGCCAGGTTTTCAAGCAACGAAGCAGGAAACAGGTTTTTCGTCAAACCCCAAAGGGTGCGTTGCTCACTTCAGAGAAGGAACTGAGTACACCTCCGTTGAATGGACTGATACTCCCTGATATCTCAAGGACTTCCCTGTTGGAACTGGCCCGAGAATGTACACGCAAGACGAAAAATTATGGTAGAGTAAAAATTATGGGACAGGCGGAAAGGTCGGCGAAATGGAAATTCGACCGTAGAAAAGTGTCGAAAAATGTATTAAGTACTGTAAATCGGTCGAGTACGTACGTGCTCGCGTACCGCCGTAGCGAGAAGGCCTGTACTGTAATCCCTCGAAAGTTCTGCGAATCACGTGACTGTTGTGGTAAATATCATCCGGCGGGGAACAGAAAGTATTTATACCTTCAATCAAAGACTGCTCCCCAATCAAGTGTAATGATGGGCGACAATCAAACAATCAGCGATACCAGTGCGGGTGTAGTTTACTGGCATGATGACGAGGTTCGCAGAACTATCGAGGGAATACAGTACCATAATTTCTCGTCCTGCGTGTACTACAGTGGAAAATACACAGTACTGTCTAGTGCTGAGATAAATATGATATATCGTATCTTATCGAAATATATCACATCACAGTGATCCGATATGACAAAAATACCATATCGAAATATCGACATGGACGGATTATCGCTGAGCGGAATATGATAAATGAAGATATCATATCGCGGTACGAGGTAAACGACATAATTCGGCCGTACCCGTTTTTGGGACATAATTCGGCCGTACCCGTTTTTGGGACATAATTCGGCCGGTGTTGCGGTATAAGGTGGCAGCACGTGGCACTTTACTGTATGCCGGATACCGCACCCATGACCGTACCACATTTCTGTTTTGCGGTACCGCACTGGCTATCGAGCAAAGCTTCGTCCCCCACGACAACTACTTTTCCGGAAAGCGATCATAACATCTGATTATAAAAGAATCGCACAAGAAGCAAGTGGAAAACTGGCACAACGTCTATGTTCTGGTACCATGGATGGAAAATGAACAGTGAGGTAAAATTCGCGGAATCCGCTAAGGAACAATAAGTTTTGTCAAGCTTTTCGTTGCGTCTTAACTGAAGTCTTCTTTGCCTGTTTCGCTGGTTGGGAAGGAGGAGCCTTCCGTTTGGCTGCTGCTGCCACTTTCTTGGCATTCTTTGCAGCTTTATCCTTTTCCAGTTGTTCTACGAAGTTTGGATGAGTAATCAGAGCACCGGCGGACAACGACAGCTGCCTATTTGTCTCGCGTTGCTGTTTCTTTGGAGCTTCCCAAACAGATTCTTCTGGATTGAGTTGGCAAATACGGCACCGGGAGTCACACCTTTTTGCGTCAGAAGGACCAACTCTTTTACGTCAACGAGGTCTTTCTCTGTCATCAAGCCGTAATGCGCCTTCAGCAACTCGAAAAGGGGACTGAAGTCCTGCTCTGGTCCACTGTGGCTTCCACGACTGATGACTTCCGGATCGTGATGCGCCTTTAGTCTTTCTGATTACGTCCGGATTGAACGGAAACAGACCAACCTTTGCGAAACCTGACTTCAGGCACTGTTCTCCGTTAAACGCGTACTTTTCAGGACAGCCTCCGGTTTGATACCAGAGCTTCACGATGTGGCACAGCAGGGTATCTTTCGTAACCTATAAAACGTAACAACCTGATCACTCTAGAGAAACCGTGCATACAAAAAACGGAAACTCCGCAAATAAACACGACCATATCGGTTTCCAAAGTGGCGCAGCGTAACATTAATTTTAGCTACAAGCGTGCGCCATTCGTGAAAGCGATCAGGACGAGTTTGACAACCGAGCAATGAAATGAAAATCGATTAAGATAAGTTTCACCAACTTACAATGCCCCCTTTTACCGTCCGACGATCACGAAGGTTCATGCGCCATTTTTTCTTGATTCCGCCGAAAACAGACACATCAAACGGCTGCAGATGATTTGTCTGGCCTGTCGGAAGGCAGAATATTTCCACCTGCTTGGCAGTTTTCTCGTAAAGTTCTTTGCAGTAACGGACCAGTAGTAAGTTTTTCACGTGGCTGAAATGACCATCGACGAAAACAACGTTCTGCAAAAAGAATCAGACTTAAAAAGGAGGATTTCTTGAGAAGACATTGTGACATACCAGAAGCACTGCTAGTACGCAGAACATTGTTCACTTGAACGAAGAAACAAGGCTGACGTCATAGCCTAGTTCCTCGTACCTCAAGTTCCGTGACGGCATGGAAAAGTTCCGTCTTGATGTAGTTTGCAAAGTGCACTTGGTCCATGTAACCTGAAGCGTTCACTGCGTGATAGCAGTCCGAAAGTATCACCCAGGCGAGACTGTACATGGACCTTTCCGGCATACAAAGCCATACACTTGAGCTGTACTCCAGCAGCATTACCGCATGGCAGGATAGTCACGTTCTCCTTCTCGGTTCCGTCGAATTGCGAGGGGATCTGCTTAGCAATCTTTCTGGCAATGGCACGATCGTACATTTCTGAGGTAGTGAAGGCCGTCTCGTCCAGATTCCACACTTGCTCTGGTCGCTCGAGGAATCCTCTAACATGTACGTCCTGTAGTATGGAGATGTACTCTTCGCATTCTCTGTCCTTTTTCCTGTTCGAAGAGTGAGTGATGCGTAGAGATAGATCGCTGGGACGAGACAAGAAACGTTAAACATACTTACCGTTGACAGACGTGTTCTTCAGGCCTGAAATGAAAACTTAGCAAATTAAAATTATTTCGTACCGAGTATTTCCATCGGTTGTTCCAACGTACCCAGACCAATGGCCACCTCGCAGAACAGCTGTAGACAGTGGTAACGATTCAAAGGGATTGCTTGATCTGAACAAGACATCAAAAAGTCGACCAGACGATCTTCTTCCCAGGATGGAAACTTGGTTGGAGCAGCGACGCGAGACGGATTTGGCTTTTTCATCCGACTCCTTAACGTGGTACGGGAGACGCCATCCATTTTGGCAGCGCTGGCCAGACTTTCCCCGTCCTTCACTTCACGGAGAGCTGCCTCCATAGACAGCTCCTTGTGCACTCGAGAAGCAGTCTTCAGCTTGCTAAGGCTCAGCATGTTTGAGGGAGAATAAGGCACTCAAGAAAACGTGAAAGAAAACACTCTTTTATAAAATTGGCAGTGCGGTGATGCATCAGACCACGATCACCAAACGGAAATTCGTCAGAGAGTTGTTTCATACCGTCCACAACGCTCGAAATCTTGAAAACAAGCTGAGTGACGTGTAGGATACTCATGGAAGCGACGACACAAGCGCCCCTCGAGGCCTACTTGATTTTAGTTTCCCAGGCTCTTTAGCATTAGCGCGACCCTTCTTTCTTCGAAGACCTGTGTTTCAACCTCTGACCATCGGATCTTCTCCAGAACTGTTTAGAGCTTTAGGAAAAAATATTTTCTGATCCGTAAATCATACAGGATGGAAATCCATCCAGAAGTTACTGAAAAAAGCAGCTGTCCGAATTATGTCCCAAAAACGGGTACGGCCGAATTATGTCGTTTACCTCGTATATCGATATATTTCTGATATATCGATAAATCGCAAACCCGCACTTGAGAATCAGAACTTCGGAAGTCAATACTGCGGTTCGGTACCGCGCAGCGCAGCCTCGCCCGTAATGTATCGCGCACATGCATCCATTCTGACTTCGGAGAAGTGAACAGTCAGCGTACCTAGGTGCGCAACGACAGACCTTGATAGATTGAGCAACGAACACACTCGCGTACACGAAGACATTTGACTTTTGTTCGGACTCGAACGTAGTGAACGACAGCCGTTTGGTTTCTCTTTGTTTCTTTCTTGATTTCGATAGTTTTCAACATGGTACTGGCTTGATACATCGATGTATCACTGCAATAAAATTCGATATATCAACAATAAAATATCAGAAACGTATTATATCGAAATATCGATACGTGTAACGTGGTTGATATCTGAAACGAAATATAAATATTGAAAGTATAAATATTGAAATATATTTATCAGAAAATATCATATCGTATTTATCCCTGCACTAGTACTGTCCTACTTGGTTTTCGAACGTAATCAAACGTTTGCTTCGTTCTAGGGAGATTTCAAAGTCACCGAGAAAAACATTACAGTGAATGATATCGGCAAGTCGGTCAAAGAAAAACGGGTACATTTACACATACTGTTAGAAAATGGGTCGTCGGTAAATGACTGCACCCAGATCGTTATCACAAGTGGCGCAGTATTTTATTGTTATGAGTTTAAACTGTGCGGCACTTGCGAAAACGATCTCGGTGCATTCATTTGCCGTCGTCCAAACGTTATCGGAATAACGATCATGAGCAGAGTTAATTACGGTTAATTTGAGATATTTTTCCAGTTTATCGAGCTCTTCGGTGTTGGAACTGAATACGTGGTCTGCCCCATTTCTCGTTTAGTGTACCGGTACATTGCCGACGGGCTTAGCTGTTCTGTTTAGTTGTCAACAACACGTGTACGCGTTTGAGAAAAAACAAGGACTTCGATCAGTACGTTTACGAACTTATTACTGCACCCCAGTCCGGAAGGAACTACTCAAAATAACGGTTCCCGTTCGTCGACATCGATTGCTGGTATGTAAGTTTCTCCCTTGAACGGATCCCGCACAAAACTTTCATCAACCTCTTCGTCCGCTGCGGGCGTCGAGATCCACTCTTCGTTCAGTACGCTGTGCCGTAAGCCGAAACAGAAATATATCAGAACACCTGAAACAATAAGAAAAAGTACCCTGGGAAAAAAATAAAGTAAAGGGAGAAAATTTCGGGAGGGAGTTCTTCGTTCGACTCACCGATTGTGAGCCAGACGATGAATCTAACCCAGCTCATCCATCCAAGGTTCGACAAGAGCAAAACATTCAACGCTATAGAAATGGCCGGAATTAGAGGAACGGACGGCATCTGGAACGGTAAACGCAGCCGGCGTTTCTTGTGGGCCGTAATGACCAGAAAAGCAGAGATGAAACCCAAGGGAAACAGCACGACCAGTAAAACTGCCCACCAAACCATATCAGCGAGCTCGTCATATGCATAGATGAATACTGAGTAGAAGGCACCAGCAAACGCTGCCAGCAGTACGACGGAGATATCAACAGCGAACCCAGGGTACGGGGAGTAGGATCTCTTCCAAAAGCGGTATCTGGATTTGAGTTCGCCGTACCCGACAAGATCATCGAGGTCCTCATACCCGTCGTCCTCCGCGATTCCTCTTCGTTTGGTGGGGTCTCCGCCCTCCTGTTGTACATCATAGATGGCTACTCGAGTCTAGAAAAATGGAAACGTGAGCATGTGAGTGAGCACGTGGGCACAGCTGCAACGTGGACAAATGAAGTAAACCACTTCGGTACCTCAGGTGGCGTCATTGTTGGCTGGAGGTGTGCGCCACTTGGGCAAACGATCGGGCTAAGTTCGTTTTATACTCACTTGGTAATGTAAGATGATGGAGCAACCGGCAACGATCGTGTACGTGCAGAGTGTGCCGACACTTAGAAACTCGACAAGAATCTCCAGGTTGAATATAACCGCCAAAAGGGCAGCTAAAGCTCCAAATATCAGCTCACTGTAGATAGGCGAGCGGGTGTAAGAGTTGACTTTTGCGAACAACCGGAACAAGAGCCCGTCTTTGGCCATGGCGTACGTGGTTCTTGTCATGGTGAAAAGATTACTTATCTGAAACACACAGAAATCAGTCTAGTTGTGTGTTTTTTCGAACTATTCGCTACTTACCAGACCTCCGATCAAGCTGATAATGATGCCGATGGCAAGGGTGATGCCTATGCCGGGATACCCGATTGATATGAAGGCTTCTGGGAAAGCGGACTGTGGATCAATCTGAGTATAGGGTACCACCAGCGTGAGACCTATTTCCAGACAAAAGATTCCAAGTTCCCGTGAAGAAATCTCTTCGTCGCAGTAGTACGGTAAAGTGTTTGAGGCATGACTGGGAAGCCCGCAAACGAAACGCACAAGATCGGAATCTTCAGTGACGCACACTTGTAGCAAATACCAATGAAAACGTGCGTCACTTGGGATTACAGTATAGGGTGGTTTACCTATTGACTGCAGCAGGTAGAATACTGTGACGATTCCCAGCGAAGAAAACATGGCCAAAGGGATGGTTCTCTGTGGGTTGGCCGCTTCTTCTCCTATACGACACAAACCGTACCAAATTTCCATTCTAAAAATAAAACAGCAGTGGTCTGGTTTCTTACCGGCACTGGAAACTCCTTCGAACCCAATGTAAGCGAAAAAGGTAACCGCGGCTCCTCTCATTATCCCTCTGAAGCCATAGGGCGCAAATCCAACAGATGTCCAGTTCGAAGAATCCGCAAACACGAAACATACAACTGTGAAGCAAACCAGCTGGCAAACTTCGTTCAGACATGAGGGAACGCGGAAGAAACACAATCATAAGGAGTATCGCTTACTGATGCTGAAGATGATGAAAACCACGCCGAGGAACGACAGAACTGTGCCGATAAAGGCTAAAAATAAAGATAAGCTGATTCTGCATGGCATGCCAAAACACTGTACAACAGGATACCGAGATCTGGGAGCTCAGCGAACAGACTCGTCCAGATCGTTTTCCCAAGTGGCGCACGGTTTTGGTGATATTGGCTAGAATTGTGCGCCACCTAGACAAAGCAAATGTGGTCGAGCTTCCTTGCCGAGCTTCGATGATGGTTTCGTGCTTACTAAATCTGTTTGATCCAAGTAGCATCAGTGTCGTGATGAGAAGTCCGGCGGCAAGTGCCAGAAGATCAGGATAGGCCGCTAGGTATGGACTGTCGAAAGCTCCAACATTGTTGATGGTCCACTCAGAAATGGTGTTGTTGGTCATGGCGTCTATCGCACCACTTATGGCGCTGGACATGGACGCCGCCGAGACCAGCTCTTCCAGGACCATCTGCCATCCGACTATGAAAGCAACGAACTCCCCTATCGTAACCTAAAAGCATACTAATCATTGGCTTCAGTGCAAAAGCTTCTGCTGATAATGTAATGGAACATCAGTCGTACGTACATAGCTGAAGACATATCCAGAGCCGGCTTGTGGAATAGTGGAGGCGAATTCGGCGTAGCACATGCCAGTGACGAAAGCCACGAGAGCTCCAATGGCGAAGCTGATTACCACTGCTGGTCCTGCATATTGAGTGGCGGGACCTGAAACAGACGGGAAGACATTCAGTCCACGGCTTACGGACGTTTTTATTAGAGCAACTGGTCATCCGGACTCACCGAGAACGACGAAAGCCCCACCACCGGCCATTTGGCCAATACCGATGGCGATGACAGCAACTGGACTCAATGAGCGTTTCAGATTGGTTTTCATGAGGTCCTCGCGGATGACTTTTCTCCTCGTCAACTTGGCCCAAAAATGACCGAACCAGTGCCGGGCTTGATCCATACCAAAAGTCCACCAATAGACGAAGATCGAGGTTTCTACCTGCTGACTGAAATGCTGGCTAAGCTAGGGATAACACAGCATTCCAGTTACATTTTCTGCAACTTTTCAAGGATTTCAGATAAACCTCTCATTCAAACAGAGAAATTCCCTGAATGTTCCACAACAGATGTTCTAGCGGCAGACCGAATTTTAACTTAGCCTGAAACAGTTCACCGCAACGTGCGTTTACCAGACATCGAAATGCTGCGGGGCGAAAAGCCGGTAGACGGGCTCGTAGCCTCTGGGCCTGCTGTGGACTATCAATACAGCACTGCGTACAGCTAACTTGAGCATCTGTAGCCGCGCGGTAGGTATTGTTTCTTTACTCCATAACAAAATAAAGTTTCAGTCTAGTAAGTCTAAGACTTGCCAGTCTTTGTGAATAAAGAAATTGACAAGCTATCCGTAGACGAACCAATGAACAAGAAGCTAGAAAGATACGGACTAACCTTTTTACTAAAGGTCCCCAGACGTTTTTCAACTGGAAAAGCATAGGCGCGGCGCGATAACAACTCATGTTCAAGCTATTCGTGTACCGTGGACGAAGGTCCTCAATGCACGACTCCGTTAGCTTCGCCATCGGATTTCACCTTCTTTGAGTCAGCAGAATCTGTAAAACGGAAGACTGGATGGAAACAGTGTGCTGGAGTGACAAGATCGGACGAACCGTCCAACGTACCTTCATCTTCCGCAGCGCGCTTCTTGCTGGCGGCATCGTGAGCGTGTTTCAGCTCCACTTCGTCCAGTCCGACTGCAGGATGCGAACATGGATAGTTGACACCGTTTGCTGTGTCTGAAAATCATTGCTATTGAACTTGTTGATTCATCCCGTTGGTTCTAAGCGTACCTTCAAATTCTTTTTTAACCTCTTCCGCGCTGCTGCCATCCTTCGCGGCTTCCGGTTCGGGCTTAACGTCTGTTGTGTTCTCGCCATCTTTCCCGGTATCTTGAGGCTTGCCATACTTGACGTTACCGTTCTTCTGGGAAGGATTGAACTTGAACTGCTGTTTAGCGTCTGCTCTCATCGTTCGAAGAACTGCGCGGTGAAATTAGTAACTCATCATGTAACATTTGCCGATGGGCGAAATGCGCAAGGCTATGTTCTCAACTTACTTCGGTTGTTTTTGGCTTCAAGGAAAGTGTCCCAGTAGGTTGAGAAGTAGGCTTCCTCCTCCTTGCCTTCGAGGACCCTTCCTTTGTAATGTATGCCGTCGATCATGATCTTGTTTTTGTTCTGGGACAGGATAGTGTTTAAGATTTCTTTGGCGACCGCGGTCTGGAATCTTACACGGACCTAAACAAAGCACAAGATTCGACTACCAGACCGGAAGTCAAAACACTTAGAAGTACGAGGTAAAGGTTGTAAACTAAGCCACCTCATACCGGGTTTGTAAAGTTAGCCACGGCTGTAGCGTCTATCGCTTGATTGACTATTTGATTGTCAGTCTTGGCTTTTTAACATGAGATTTCAACGTTCTTTTAATTGCGGATCTCTTGGATTCTCTGACTCCTCGTGTTGACTGTGCCTAATACCATTCGACAGCTCATTATTTTATCTATCGATCTATCCTTAAAAGTTTGGGATTGAGTAGTAGAGAACAGGCGAACTTAGACGGCTAACTTTACAAACCCGGTATGGGGCGGCTAGCTTTACAGCCTTTCCCTCGTAACTGTAAGAACGTGGACTGGACGTATGTATAGTTTCGTGATTTCTCACCTCACGCTGACCCTTCTGATGGTCGATGTAGCGAACAGGAGACAGCTTCTCAAAGTACTCTTTGATGGGCAAGTACTGGATATTCCGTTGGGTGGACAAGTGAAGTACCGATCCTGGAATCTTGGATTCTTCACTGCAAAGAAGAGTCCTGGTGCTGCCGGCATAGCCACGGTAGACAGAACAGCCTATCTCGAGAAACGATGCTGCTTATTCACTTACATGTCCTTTTTCTTGTCCACCATGCGTTTCTCTCTGCTGGCAGCATGGTCGGCTCTGCAAAAAAAACTAACAATGATCATCTCTGTGGAGGGCAGAAAGTTTGATACTTGCTTCCATTCTCGCATCATCTCTTGAGTGCCGAATTTGGTTTCTTCTTCCGAAGCAGCCATGTACTTTTCTGCATCCGCTTTATTCTTGAAGATGCACAGAACCGAACCCTAAAATCAAAGCATACAACTTTTGAACCTTCATTTGAAATCTGAA
This sequence comes from Ramazzottius varieornatus, assembly GCA_001949185.1. Taxonomy (NCBI): domain Eukaryota; kingdom Metazoa; phylum Tardigrada; class Eutardigrada; order Parachela; family Ramazzottiidae; genus Ramazzottius; species Ramazzottius varieornatus. Next base: position 1,328,906 of record BDGG01000008.1, read on the forward strand.
TACAGAACCCGTTTTAAATTAGATTTTTTGCTGATTACTACAACCGGAAGTCAGAATATTAGGTACAGCATTCTACCTTCCATTTTCCTTTGACTTTAGCGTCTCCTTCCGAGAACTTCTGCAGAATGAGCCCATCGATCGGTCCGAACTTTCTAAAGTATTCCTGCATGGCGTCCATGGTGGCCGTCTTTGTGAAGCGTTTCTATAAAAGCGACACTGTGATAACACGACATTCACTGTGACATTGTTCTTAGCTTTCCGCGACAAAAAAGCGATATCGTCGTATCGATGTAGAATTCAGAAGACGACTTTGCGAACATGGATAAGACAGAACAGTAAAGGTTTCACTTACGACGTAGACAGTTCGGGGATCGCGCTCAGCGCGAAGATCCTCGGTATCTTCCAGGTAGGGATATTTGCGCTTGACTCTTTTGCCTGTCTCGTCCACTTCCAACTCGGAAAACTTCTTCAAGCTATCAATTACATCCACTGGGTTGCTCGTTATTTTCTACAAAAATAGAACTACAATATAACAACATGCCGACGTGTCAGACGAGCATTTTCCACACTGATAATAAGTATCACGATATATAGCTCTAAAACGAATTGATGCTAACCTTGACTCTGTTACATTTCATGATGGTGTCAACAGGAACGTATCCTTCGTCTGTTAGCACGAGATCCCGGAAGAATTTGTCTTGAGACAAATTGAAGTCGCTCAAGTAATACTACAAACATCCAGTTTACATGAAGGAAGCCAAAACCTTGCACTGAATCCACCGATCGACACACTCACCTCCACCTGGTCGGCGATCCTTTTCATAATCTCGTCCATCCTAGCTGCCGCGTCAGGCTTGATCTTCTGCACTTCGGTTGAAGAGCTGTTCTTGGTGTTGGCCACTTCTGGTTTTGTCTCGGCATTGTTGTCGTTTTCCGCCTTCGCCGGGGACGACTTTTCTGGGACGCTAGGAGTGGAAGCGGCGGCACCGTCGACTGCTGCGCTCATGTTGACAGCTGGAAAGCACGGCTCGTGGGAAACGTCCTTGGATAACTCGCTTCCGTTCAGTAAGAAGTACCAGCCAGGATCCGGGATCAAGAAAGACCAGACGAAGCAGGTCCGGATGCGAGAAGAAGAAATTCAAGTGGCTGGAGTGAAATTTTACCAGTCTATTGCGAAACCACCGGTTTTACCTTTATGTCGTTGGTTGATTGCCTAGTCTATTTGGTTACCGTCTGCCATTCAGGCCAGTGCCGAAGGCCCACATTTCCCAGGGTGAAAGGGAAGAGAATGCGGCATTCCCTGGGTCGGCCCGGTGTTTCCTGAAGTAAATTACTTGGAATCAATGGAGTGACACGTGGTGATCATACCCATGGGCTCCAAGGACCAAGATAAACGTTTGGGATGGGTTTCTGGAGTACGTACCGCTTCAACCACCAGCCACGTGGTGAGATTTCTCCGAGATTATCTCACGGTACGTACCACATAGATCTCGATTGATTCCGCTAGTTTACAGGGAAGAAAGTGAAGGAGATTAGTCTGAGACTTCCCAGCACTACTTTTCGGGATGGAAAAGTGCGAGTACTGGCCCGAACCGACTACACGGTTTTGCTGGACACGCGACAGCAGGATTTCCGCCCTCAGGGATGGGATGGCTTCATTTTTCGGGTGGAGCTTTCAGGGATGGACGGGAGATTGGAGTACAACAACGCTTACCAGAACGCCCACCTTCCGACAATGCACGAAATTTCCGCGAGATGTACACTGATCTACATGGAACAGGGTCTTTCATGTGGTCATTTAGATTAAGACGCCTTAACAGAGCTGAAACAGTGCGTATCAAGGGAGAACCGTACCCCTTTCGACACGGAAGTTCCGAAAACTTCATAGTTAATCATTTTGCCGCGTTTGTTTTCGAAGCCTAGTAAGCGAGCGAAAGGTTTCTTTTCTTACCGATAGTATCAATAGATTCACGTACTAATCGTGCAGTATTTTGTTGATATGGTCCTGAACAGAAGAACTCTGATAGACCGAATTTACTTTTCGTCCGAGCACTGTATACTGGGGTTTTTGTTTGATTTATAAAGAACGACTGTACTCCGATTTGACTCTGCACCCGGATTTTCAGGAGGAAAACCGGAAAAATTGGGGCAAAGGTCTAGGTTGTTTTTTTCTTGACCAGTATTCTGGAGCTGCCGTCATCTTCGACGAAAGGTATTTTTAAGCTGTCGCCAAACGCCTCTTAGCCCTTTCCGCTCGACGTTTGAGTGATTTGCAGCAGTAGGTCCAGGGACTTCAAGGCTGAGCTGCGGTATACCTCGAGATGAAGTCCCCGTGTATTTCGGGGGAGCAAGACCCAGGTCGCGGTCTAGTTTTTGCCTGACGGCCATCATATCATGCAAACTGACAAACTCCGTTAGGTCGATCTCGCTAGGCTCGTCCAGTTCGTCATCACAGAAAGCCGCGTTCGAAGCAACTCCGAAATCCATAGGCCTTCAAAAGAGGTCAGTATCGTGGGGCGCTTTGTTAGCCCCGTTGTTCAGCTCTAAAGGCGACTTACAGGTTTCCTGGTTCGGGCTGGGCTGCGATCTCTTGGAGGATCACCGGAGCAGCTGCGGGGACAAGTTTAGAAGACGCGGTGTTCATGCTGTAATTTTTCATTGGGTAGCGGCTGAACTGCGCTACGCTGCTCTCAGAGTCTTGCATGGGCCGAAACTCCGCATGAGAAACTTCATCGGAAACATCCCTTAGCGCTGTGAAGTACTCAGTTTGCCGTGGAGTGGGCTGGAGGTTCAAGGCAGCTTTGTTGTCGCGATGTACCGCAGGTATATTTTGCGCTTTGGTTCCTTGAGGTTCAAAATGCTCTGCAAATGCAAAAATTCAAATGGTGTCTTCATGGAGGAACAGTCCAAGGAGCAGGAGGAACCGTAACCACTGCCCTTCTTACCGTTGTGAAAATGAACATGGTGCGCCTCGAAGCTGGGCGCCTCGTCGAGCTCAATGCCTACTCCAAAATCCCCTTGGCTAACTCCTGGAAACATGTCTATCAAAATATAAATTATAATAAGTGAGGAGTTATTGTAACGCAAGTTGTTTTGCAGTTACTGGTCCCAACGTACCTCCCTGATGAGGCCGCGCACCACTGTTCATCTGCGGTCCGCCTTGGCGATAATATGCCATCTCACAACAGGTTTGCTCAAGTCGCTTCAAAGAGATACCCGGCACACGGCACGAACCAGAAGTCGCTACACCGTATGGTACCGGTGAGCGTTTAAGTCCGTAGGTATGGTAACTTATGAAATGCTCCGGGGGGAGTGCCAAGTAACAGGACGATCGCCTCCACGAAGATGCACGGACTAGAACGCAGTGGAACGCTTTTTACCTTCTGCAAGATTCGCACAAGTAATTAGTAGCCTGAGAATCTTGTAGCTACAGTCACCCCACCCTGCTACAGTACGGTTAGGTCCTGGCCTGCCATTATTTTCATGCGCTTCCTGTGCAGTGATACGTCGATCCGCTGTGACGTATTTGCGGTTACGTCATACGCAAGTGGCAAGATGCAAGACATCACCACTGCGAAATATCCTTATTTTAAAATTAGAGTTTGATTGGGCGATATATGACAGAAGGCGGCGCTATCCAGCACGGCCCGTGATGGAGAGCTGGAAAACAAACTAAACCGTGCCGAGTATCGACGCACGTGCCTCGAATTTCGTACGTACATGGCGCACTGCACTTTCATCAGCTAAAAAAGTCTTTCTCTTGGTTTTCGTGAAGGTCTTTCCACCACATCTTTCTTGGCACATGTGTTTGCGTCTGTCAGCTGCATCTTGGTTGGATCTTGAACTTGAAAGAGAGACATCCGACAAGTTGACTTTCTGGTCCTGGATGCTCCATCTCTAAGTAGGCTCAGTCTTTGATCTGTGATGCGCTGCTGACGAGCCAGGATCAAGTTGTTTTTTCTCTTTTCTGAGTAACCTTGTCTAACTACCTCCTCTTATAAGATCACGTCTCATAAATATCCCTGTGGACTCATTGCCCTTTATAGCCCCGACTTTTGTCAACGCTGCCAGTTTGGAGTTCGTGATTCATCTTCAGTTCTCCTCGTTCCATTTTCTGCCGCCTTGATGCCTTCTATTTGCTCCTGATTTGTCTCGGGATCGTTTCGTTTACCCCTAGATGACTGTAAAAACTACGGTGAGTGAATCTTGCTTATCGAAAAATATAACGGGACCGAATAATCTCATAATCGCGCCGAACTGAAGTATCAGTTTCGTTGAATTTCTGAAATTTGGGAAGCCATTAGGTTAGTCTGATGAACTAATTGTGCTAATTCACCTACAGAAAACAGGCCGAACCGTAATGTTCACCAAGCTGATCACCACATTGTTTCTATTAGCTCCGCCCACCGCGTCGTTATCTATACGAGCGTACGGCTTGCCAAATTCGATTCTTGGCATTTTTATGTTTGGAATCTAGTTTTCGGTTTGGAAGTTGACTGTGTTTTTGGTTTTTCAGGCTTTCTCGACGTGTGTGGTTTCTGATACAAGTTGGTAAAGGGAGATCCGACACGAAACGGAGGGACTAAGCAGCGGTGTGAGAGGTGGGGGTTGTGGCAGACATCTCCATGCCAGCAACCGCCTCACCCGATTGCATGGCTATTTGTGTTCCTGCCGAACAAAATGAAACATTTGTGGACTCTGTCGACTTGTTGAACGAAGATGACGACGGTTTACCCCAAGCCGAATCGCTGTCCTTGCTGTCGCAACAACACAGGAAAGATGTCGTACTGGCCACGATCCACGAAGGTTCCTTCCCCCACGAACCCGACATCCTCACGCCCGTCAGCCATCTCCTTCCACCCATCCCCGAAGCCGACGGTTGGTCTGACAATGAGGTGGAAAACCATGAGAAAAGCCTGGACGACTACGAGGAGGACGACTTCCTCGAGGACGGGTAATTTTTCGATTTCCATCGAATAAAACAATATTATTTTTCTGTACTTGAAAATCCCTTAAGTTTCATTCCTTGAATTTTTGTTTAAATCTGATAGTGTATGTCATTGTAGATATGCGGGACAGCGCTTCCTTCGGGATGAGGAGGATTTCGTGGCACCTACTTATGCGCGAACTGTCCATGACGAGGAGCTCAACCAATCAACCGTGCGGTTGTTCCACGATCTGATGCGCATCAGCTCACATGATCACACGGTCCTCAACGGCACTGACAGCCACCAATACCTCTTCCAGCACTTCGATGCGGATAACCTGGAGTTTGATGCAGCGGTCGCGGTGAGACCCAAATTCATCGGGCAGTATCTGATGGGGGACTGCTTGGGCGAAGGGTCCTACGCTAAAGTCAAGGAGGCTTTGAACACGGAAACGCTGGAAAGGGCAGCTGTCAAGATATTTTCGCCTGTCAAGCTAAAACGAATACCCAATGGTAGTTATCTCCCTCTTCCGCTACTTATAACGAGGCTGAATCTTAAAGGTTTTGATTGCAGGTATGCAAAATGTCTTGAAGGAGGTGAGAATCCTACAGAAACTTATCCATCCGAATGTGTGCCGCATGAAGGAACTGTTGAAGAAAGAAGAGAAAAAGAAGCTGTATCTCATCATGGATTACGCTGTTTGTGCAATCAGTGATCTAACCAAGACTCTTCCCCAGGAACGTCTTCCCGCTTGGTAAGAAATTTCTTCCTGATTTCGATCCAAAAGTGGCACAAAACTATTCAGAAAATGACACATGGACAAACGATTTCAACCAGTTCGTTTTCCCAAGTGGCGTATACTTCCAGCCACTAAAACTGGAGGCGTGCACGGTTTGAGGCCACGAGTTAGTCAACTCACTTCCTAACGTCCCAAATGACGTCGATTTTGTTGAAGTCTGTGCAAGTTATTGTAACACGCAGTGCGTGAAGAAATCGCAACGGAAGACCTTGCTCGAGAAATGTTCTCGTCGCGTGCGGTTAATTGACCTTGGTCGATGATTGCAGGAAAGCGCATTACTATTTTGTACAGCTGCTGGATGGTCTGCAGTATTGCCACTCGCGCGGCGTGGTGCACAAGGACTTGAAGCCCAGTAATCTGGTCATCACGACGCAGGATACGCTGAAAATCATCGATTTCGGAGTTGCCGAACAGCTCTCGCCGTATTCAGCCACCGATCTCATTTCAAGTAGCCAAGGTATGTGCTGCAGCTGCGCTCTTCTCCCTCCTTTCCTACCATGTTGGCTGCAGAGCGAGACCCTCGTCGGGCTGGTCCTCGGTAATATTCACGATCGTGATGGCCTGATGATCGTCAAAAAGCGTCGCGGTAGGCAATTAGATAAACCCCTCGTGACGCTTGTTTGACTTCCTGAGTTATTTGTCACGCCAGCTACCCAAGGTATACAATCATCGCTTGCACGAGAGCACCGTCTCTGCTGTATTCAGCACTTTTTGTCAGCTTCCTGGTTTTCGCCTCAACCAGTGGATTAGAAAGGCTACGGCAGACGAACTTTTCGAACGAATAATAAGATAGAAATTCCAGCAGAAATTCGAGACAAAATAGTCGTCGATCAAAAATCAATTTTTGATAAGATCGAACTTTCATGGAAATTTCCAGCGTTTGCTCCTTGCGAAATATTGTTTGTTCAAAATCTATCTCGAAAAATGTGTGTTTGATTTCGCAGAAGAGCTTTTTTGACGGTTGAGGAAATGCGCGAATGAATCGGGCTGGTACGAGAAGCGTAATGCGGAACTGTTAGAATTGTTTCGTGCTAGAGTTTTTTCAACTGGCGTTTCTTCTTGTAATCCATTTGTGAATGACGGGATAACGCTTGCCAAGTTTTGGGCGGATTTTCGAGGGATTGTCGAGAGCGAAGTCGACTTTAATTATGCTTTGACCCTGTAAAGTCACGAAGGAAGGGCAACTCGTTGGGCAAATAAGCGGCTCGCTGGTCCGTATTGCGGGTGATCAGTGGTGACTTGTGACGGCTTTGAACCCACGTTAGGGTGATCGCGGGGGATTTCTTAACGGTGATATTATTGATTTTTCTCTATCCAAGTACCCCGAAGAGAACCAAAGGAGACTGAGCGCAACAATTCAGGCCAGTGAAGGACGCAAAAACGTTAAGGCTAATGTTGTGCTTTGCTTTCCGCAGTTCCTTCCCTCTTTTCAAAGACTAGCTTTACTGACAGACAAGCTAACGTTGAAATTTCAGCAGCAGCAGCAGTAGCAACAACAACAAGCTTAACGAAGAGCGTCACGTGGTGAATGCAGGCGGCTATCAAGCTGCCTAATGTGATGGAGAACCCATCGGCGGACCCTCGATCGAGTGCAATTGACACAGGCTTACGAGCAGTATTGATTGAGAACCTACTTTAGCGTCTTTAGCAACAGCTGTATTGTACAATGAGAATATATTGAAGAGAAAGTTTTCCTAAAGGAAGTCGGAAGACTCTGAATGGAGGAGGAAGCAAGCTAATGCTGAAGAAATTGTTAGGTTGTTGGCATTTGGCTAAATATACAAATTTTCTTCTGCTTATAGAGTCGTGACGAATGCCAAGTTGCCGATACTGCAATCGTAACACGAGGAACTCGGCAGTAGACTCATCAGAGAACCTCATATATTGGTTTAGTTGGTTGGCGAGAAGAGGATGCTTTTCAAGGACTCAAATGCGAATTGCGAGCGAGATTTTTGAGCAAGTCTGCATGTGAGGAAGTTCCGGCGAATCCATTCCGGGAGGTAATCAATCGACCTGATCAAGGTCCTTGATAAGATCAGATTGGCAAGCAGCATCCTTCTGCAAAATTCATTCTCGGAAACCAAAGACGAAACTCCCACGAGACACCCAGATGAAGTAGCGCAGAGAAACCTCACAGACTTGAGAACATTAATTTTGTTGGCATCTTGCCCAAGTTAAGTATAGACATTTAACAAGGCATAATTTTGCCGTTCTCGATTCACGTGAAAGAGATGTCGTTGGCTGAAATGTCCATTGCAAAAGAGATGCGCTAATTAATTCGCATAAAACAATCACACCAGTGAAAACAGTTGTCCCAAAATAGTAGCGAGAAGGGTTTGGGATTGGCATTTCGTCTGGTGTTGATCGGCTACAGTTGTTATCGATTATGCTTCTCTTTGAAGGTTGTCCCGCCGTGCAGCCACCGGAAGTAGCAGATGGCGTGGAGCTCTTCTCGGGTTTCAAGTTGGACGTGTGGTCCTGTGGAGTGACATTCTTCAGTCTGTGTGCCGGTAACTCCAGGTTCCCCTTTGTGGGCGAAACTGTTTACGAGCTCTTTGCCAATATCTCCGAGCGACCTCACGAAATGCCAGCTGACATTCGCAACACCGAGCCCGAGTTCTGCGCTGTGATCGATGCTATGCTGCAGAAGAAAGAAGCCAACAGGTAAGCGATGCATTTCCGGTGTGTAATAGATGAAAAGGAGGCACTACCGACCGCCCATTTCCGTGAAATTACAACCTTGACATGTTACGACACCTTGCTGAATAGCGCCTGAGTCGATTCTCCTGTTCCGACATTTTTTCCGACGTCAACAACCTAAAACAGAATTTCCATTAACTTTCCGTGATGGTGCCAAGTTTTGAGAAGCTGGTGGACCACTTTTCAGGCATCTGCATACACAGGGATGGGGAGACTTCACGAGGTGCAAGTATGCGGGTGGATGAACGGCTGCCACATATGTGGTGTGGGCCTTTCATGCACTTGCATACAGCACGTGCGGTCTGCTGAGTATGCAGGTGGGCGAAAGTTTGCCATACTGTTTTTCTGACGTCGTTTTGTGTTTTTGCAGGCCTTCCTTGGACGAGCTGCGGTACCATCCATGGGTTCGCCGTCACTGGCCGATGCCACCTGAAGGGTTCCCTATTCAAGATTTCATCCTGCAAGCAGAAACGCGCTCAGTGGATAGTTTCCTGCCGTACATTCATGCACATCTCCAACTCAGTCTTTCGTCCACCACTAGTCGAGCGGCCAGCATCGCGGGTTGTGGTGCTGCTGGCGGTCGCTGCGCTAATCACCACTACCACTACCCGAGGTAATTACATCGGACGACCTTCACCATGAATCATTGTTTGGGCCGTTCCTCGACCCTCGTTATGGTTCTGTTTTGAGGTACCAACCACAAACAAACTGCTAACTCAAACCAGAAGAAAACGAAACCCTGATTCTTTTTCAAATACGGGTGCGGTGACAAGCAAATGCTCTTGAACCTGCATCTTACAAACCTGCATACACCCTGTCGTTGAATGCTCCGGCTATGCAGGAGGTATCCATACAGAGAGATCCGTCGAGTCAGACAGAAAGCTGCTTTTAAGGTTCTGTGATTTTGCGTTCAAGCTGTCTGCTGATGTATTTCCAGATAGCGACAATGTGTTGCCAAGACTGTTGTGACGAAATGTGATTTTTCCTCTCCAGGTGTCACAATCATCATTTGACGCACCAAAGCTCGATTCGCCGGTCGAGCCAGAAGTTGCAAGCAGGCCGGCGGCTCTCGACAGATTCTCGGCGTCTGATGCACAACCGAAGTGTACACAGCAGTGTTAATCGAGGCATGGATAGCCGCGGGAGTAAAGGAGCTCAAGTAGCTCACACAACCACAGTCGCACAAGGCCCTACCGATCAAGGCTGTTTTTCTTTCAAGAAATGGAAATTTTGCCGTGTTACCTGAGAGTGAAATGACAAAGAGGCGTCTTTTTGATATTGACCTGTACACGTTTGCACAAAACCTTCTCTCGGATGATATAATGATAGTCTGTTGTAACCGGGATGAAAACTCTCTTGTTGTCCACAGTCGCCCAGTGTCGGTTAATTTAGTGCGGGACTCTTTTCTAAGTCGTGCTCAAAGGGGCATTTTTTCCTACTTTGTAACAGACACTCTCTTTTTCACTTGCTTTTGTCCGAAGGTTTGCAGCTCTGGATTTTTCTCCTTTTCTTGTTGTAAAAATACTCGTATCGTCACACACGTGTTCTCTCTTTGCTTCTGTTTACAAGTTACAACAAATTTTGCTGATGGCGCTAGTTTTGCCTTCCTCTTGAAAGGCCGCCCTCTGATCCTTTTGTACATAGTACCTTGGAATCTGTGTTTGCTTCGGGGAAATTCACGTAAGCCCAACCCTGGTGGAAAACCGTCTTATAACCTGCAGAATCAGCTGAAAAAGGCTATAGAAATAAACATGTCCATTAAAACAACGTTTCGTTGCAATTGACTCAGCAAGAAAACAACGCAATCAGATTATCCACAACCATTTTTGCTGCTATCAACAACTCTTAAAATAAGGAGCTCATTGTTAGACATGTTGAACTTCGGAAACGGACGGAATAGAGCTAGAAGGTTTCGAAGCCACAACAGGTGATTTGAAAACCGGTTTGGAAGGTGTCACATTCAGTAGAATATTCCACTGTTCCAACGAGGGGAAAGCGATGATGGCTCGACCATCTTCCTCATAACCATCCTGAATCACCTTGTTTGTTCTCTCCAAACACCGCCATATCTTCATGCGTATCGGTTTATACAAAACGGACAAAGTATCGATGCTGATCAGATAGAGTAAAAACTGGGTTAATATGACAGGCAGCTCAGTCTTAACGTTCCTGTAGACGAGTGCGACCAAGTCCTTCACGTCGTTGGGCGACGCGAAGGACTGGTTGCTGAGCTTGATCGGACTATCGGGTTTCTGCATGCTCAGTATGACTTCAGCCCTCTCCAGGAACGTGGGGAGAGGACCGAGGATCTTGGCGGAGAGGAAGTCGACCAGGCGAAGACAGACTGTGCGGAGGCGGGAGTCGACTTCCTTTCGACAGTCAACCGTACTTGTCTTCACATCCGGCGCGCTGTTCAGGAAGAAGTCTAATAGAGCGTTACGAGATGAGAGAGTGAAGATGGCCGATGTGCGTGACACCATTGTCCGGGCTGCGTCGTAGACTTTGCTGAAATCGAGTGAAGTCTCTTCCGTGCTCATGTCCATCTGGTAGAGCGTGAGGTGCTCGCGGAGGACCAGGACGTGTGAAATAAGGAAGAGGTCGCTGTGGATCGGGCCTTTGGTCTTCTGGAGCTCGACGGAAGCTTCCGTTAAAGAAGTGAGCGTTTGAAATATCACTTCCTGCGCAATCATCTGTAAAACACAGAAATGCTAGATTCAAGAGCTTGGCGAATAAACTCGACAAGTTGGTTTGCTCAAGTGGCGCACGCTTCCAGCTCGTATCACTGAAAAGACGCGCCGCTTGGAAAAACGATCTGGTCGACTTTGTTGCCGTAGTGAAGCATGTTTTCAGCGATATTAGCTGAGATCGTGCGCCAGAACAAAAAGCCATGGCGGGTTTGTTCGTCGAAGTCCTGTGTGCGAAGTATATTATGGGCGAAGGATAATTCGTTTCGTTACCTTGAAAGACTGGGCGTCAAGGCTGTTGAACAACTTCCCAATCAACCCCACCGCTCTTCTCAGTGTCGGAAACCAGAATCCCTGTGACTCCACCGAGAACAGGTATCTTTCCTCGTACGCCCGCGAACTCACCGACGAGATCGAAGCACGACTGGACATTCTGTTCCGACTATCTTCCTTCGAAGCCTGCATCAGTTGATGCAGCACTTCCAACTTCTCCGGGTACGCCAAGTCTCCCTTCGACCACCTATACCCCGTAATCTGTTGAGTGATGAACGCATGGATTCTAAACATCAGCCTCTCTCGTGCGTCAGCTAGCAGCAATCTAAGGAACACGACGAATGGTACGACTTCTAAAGAGACTTCCTCACCGGCTTCTCGTACCAGTTCCTGGTTGAGGAAGCAGCAGACATCGCTAATCTTCTCGACTTGGTCAAGATGAATGATTTCTGGCCGGATACCGTCATAAAACTGCTGGCATATCTCGTCTAGGAAGTCAGCCAGTGCAGGAGAGGGTTGGGAAAAGTACTGATGGTACAGCCTGAACTCCTCTCGACACACCCTCACCAAGAACGAACTCATTGTTCGAAGAAAGTCAATCACGTTATTCTTTGCCTGTTTCCGGTATTCTGCTAGGGTGGAAAGGTAGAACGGGCTGACTATCCTACGGGAAGAAAAGTAAATCTGATGGCAGTCTTGTATGAGGTCTGTGTAGTATTCGGGATGTTTCAGAGCGCGTTCGTCAACGTCTCTGATGAGGGTGCGTGTAGGTCCAAAGGTGTGCTGAAACGTTGAGTAGAGGTTGGCAAAGATAGCTCGACTGTCTTGACCGGAAGGGACAGTGGCCAGACTAGCTCGAGCTGCTGCTTGGAAGGTTCGGTTGACTTCGTTGCGGATCAGCGTGGTGGCTTTCGAGAACAGTTGGGAATACCTGCAAAACAACAACATCGTAGTTACGTCGAGTGACAGGGTGCAGTTGGATACAGGGTTCAGCGGCGTAGGTGTACCGTATTCCCTGAATGCAGATCAATGCCACGTGTTATCCCTTACGAACTCGCGCCTGACGTCGTTGCGGCTGTGAGTGCCTTATTCGTTTGAAGCTTCTGACGTCTTCGCGGTCAAATAGACGTGGCATTACTCACTTTGTTTTGAAAAGGTTGGACTCCTTAAATTCCACCGTGGTTTCCACATGTCCCATGCTAGCTTGCAGCTTATCCATCAGTTCAAAAAAGACGGGAGACGTTACGTTTAGTCCAGGAGCATTCAACTGCACGGCGAGACGATCAAAGTCTAACAGCGGTGCCATCTTTGCATGAAGGATATCAGCAGTGGCTGCCAGTTGCTGCTGTTTCTGCACGAGATCTTCGCAGTCGCCGTAAAGCGCATCGGTTTTCTCCTTGACCGTAATCAGGGTAGACAGCAGCTGGCCAAGGTGTTCACTGGCTTGTAGAAGGTGGTCTTTCATGTTAATCGCATTCGTCTCCAGTTCACGTAGGCGAGCTTCTTCTGCTGAGAGAGACGGAGATAAAGAAGACCCGATGTCAGGAGAAGGATGTGGGATTGGCACAGCATCCTGCGGCTTGCGCGCTGGATCGTCTTCGCGGTTATGCGATGAGAACGGAGAGGCTTCTTCGATCAGGAATGCCAAGTCTTGGTACAGCTCCTGTTGGCGTTCCGTCAAGTCGGCTACTCCCGGCTCGTACTCCCACAACAGCAGCTTCGACTCAGTTCCCTGCATGACCAAATTCCTGCTTGTCGATCCCGATGTATCTCTCTTAGATTGCTCAGTCCCCACATTCACGCTCGGACACGTTGCTAGAAAATACAAATATACTGTACTAAAAGTTCCTAAAAAAATGATTATATGTCAAACACCCGAGAGATTGCGATAACTATCTCGAGATAAGGTCGTTACAATCAGTCGATCAAGCCAGATCAGGAGTGCAGGACAAAAGCTTCCTACCCGTATGATACGGGCAAGAAGCCGGGCCGTATCTTACCCACAGTAAGTTTAGCAATCAGCACTTTACGCAGCACGCTTCCGCCTTCCTGAGCACTTTTCAGTCTGAATTTCTCATTAATTTTCTTCTTCATATTGCCGGACTTCTGGCACGAAGATCTAAGAGGAAGCTCACGGGAATCAGTGTACGGTGGCGGCGGGAGCGCTGGCTCACCTGTAACCTGTCCCTAAAACTTATCTCGACCAGTGCAACCTGACTGCGTCAGTGCGTTCTCCTGACCGGAAGTCGGAATACACCCGCTACGATGAACAACAAGGGCGCTAACAGGCTTCTTCTGGATTCCGGAGATGAAGACGATGAAAAGATAGAGTTCAACGAGAATTCGGGTTATGCGAAGCGGTACGATGACTGGAGAGAAAAGGAGGAGATGCAGAAACGTAAGTCGCTCTTGTTAGTAACTTAGCGTATATCAAGCCCGTTTTGTCGTCTTCATCGCTCTTTGACGGACATGCCTTTCTTATTCCAGTGAGAGATCGGTACGGCGATGATGTGAAGGAAGACGACGAAGATGAGTCAACCTCGGAGTCTGAGGACGAGGATGCTGAGGTACATTTTGGTTGACTGCCAAGCGTATATAATTGGTCCAATGTTCTGATAGCGGTGTCGCAATCGGTTGTGGGATTGGTTTTCAGGCTTTGACTCCACAGATCGAACGGGATTTTTTCAAGACTTTGGCATATCTTAAAAGTGGTGACGCAGATTTGTCGGACAAAACCAAGACCTTCTTCAAGCAGGAGGAAGACTCGCCGACAGATGATTTGACAGATGTACCTTCAACCTCGAGATCGAAGAAGCCTATGTTCTTGAAAGATTACGAACGAAAAATCATCATGGAAAGCAATGGAGTGATTGAAGAAAGCAAAGACACTGTGCCTGCGAAATACCAAGCCACATACTCACAGGTAACAATATACAGTAGTTAATTGGAGGATCCGTAGTGAAACTCGAGCGTTATCTTTTTCGTCAAGTTTTAGTCTGTAAAGTGATTATAACAGACTTGTCTTTGCAGGAACAGGACGAAGTAAAAAGAAGTCTTGCCAGGCTCGCTCACGATGACGATGAGGATGATGATTTGTTAGTAGAACGGAAAAGGACGGAAGACGAGCGGAAGCAAGAAGAAGAAACGTACGCCGAATGGCTACGGTCGCAGTCCGGTACAGACAAGTCAGAGAAGCACGCAGAGCTGAAACCATTAAAACAGTTTTGGACGGACCCGAAGCTGGACGAAGATGAAGAGTTTCTGCGAGACTATCTCTTGGACAAGAAGTATCTCTACAAGGACGCCAAGCGGTAAACATGAACAACACTGGAAAAACACTGCAGTTTCATCATTCTGCTGGTCTTCTTTCAGAATTCCAACGTATGGTGAAATTGTCAACGATGAGCACTTTTCTGAAGAGGAGGAAGAACTCGAGAAAGCGGAGGAGTTCGAGCACAAGTACAACTTCCGGTTCGAAGAACCCGATCCCGACTTCATCAAGCGATACCCTCGAACGTTGGATGACTCCTTGAGAAGAAAGGACGACTCGAGAAAATTCAAGCGCGATGAGATCAAAGAGCGCAAAGAAGCGGAGAAAAAGCGTATGAAACAGGACATTGATAGACTGAATTACCTGAAGAAAAAAGAAATAGAGAAGAAGATCGATAGGCTCAAGTCGATCACCGGAAATGAATATCTACAACTGGGAGATGCGGACATCGAAGGTATTTACCAGAAACCTTAAAGGAGACAATTTCGTTTGCTTTCATTGCCAGTATTCCTTGTCAGGTGATTTTGATCCGGAGAAACATGATAGTATGATGAAGAAGGCTTTTGACGATGAGTACTACGAGGGCGAGGAAGAAATGGAGCCTCCGGACATCTCTGATGAAAGCGACATTGACGAGAACTGGCTCGAAGAGAAGACGCTGGAAGACGAAGACGAAGACGAAGATGGTCAAGCCCCGCGAACTTCGAAGGACAAGCCTGAAGATACCGAACGGTCTTCTAAAGCTGAGGGGACGGGAGGAGCGGATGAAGTTCGACGTTTGAAGAAATCCAGGAGACAAACTAAGGTGTCCGAAGCTGTCCAGAAACAGAAGCCTGCTTTCGATCCCAGTGAGAATTTCACCATTGCGGTGAAGTGTGAATGATCGAACGCAGTTCGATGATGTTTTCTGTTTCAGATGAAAAGAAGCTGGAGGAGTATCTGGACGAATACTATAAGCTGGACTTCGAAGATATCGTGGCTGGAGCGCCAACACGGTTCAGATATCGAAGTGTGGTTCCCAACGACTTTGGGCTGTCCATTGATGAGGTATGAATATTGTAGCTTTGTTTTCCTCGCATGTTTTCAAAACGATCGCCGGACGTAACGTAAGGTTGTAAGCGAGGATGAGATGGGTTATTTTGACGGAGATGCTTTGTTGCGGTAGATTTTGGTGGCTCCTGATCGGGAACTGAATGCTTGGTGTACGCTGAAGAAGACTGTTCAGTATCGTCGAGAAGAAGAGGAGATGTACGATGTGAGAACATACAAGCAGAAAGGTTCGCTAAAGGATTTAAAGTACAAGATTATTCTAACACTGGCCGAAATGCAAGCGGGGACCAGCGGAATGAGCGGTGCACCGTCCGCTAGTACGAATGGGCTTCCTAACACCTCGAACAAAACACCGGAAGCGGGCAAGGGTAAGAGAAAGCGAAGGAAGAAGAAGAAAACTGAGGATCCGCAAAAGCCTGACACAGAACAGAATGGCGAACAGGCTGAAGTCGACGAAACGACTGAAGAACCGGGAGTGAAAGAACGAACAGAAAATTCCGTCGTTGTAGCTGCGACAGAAAAGAAAGAAAACGGTGGTGAAGTATCGAAAAGCGCGAAGAAGAAACGACGTGGCGAACAGAGGGAGTTAGATCAGCCAACGGAAGAAGCACAGGCAAAGCCGGACGATGAAAGAAAAGTAGTGAATGGTGACACAACGGACAAATCAGGAAAGCTGTCGAGGAACCAGAAAAGAAGGCTGCAAAGGAAGCGGAAGCTGGAAGCCGAAAGGGCTGGAAGAGATGGGATTTCAGTTGAGGGAGTTGCGAAGCCTCCGCCCCAGAAGAAGGCAAAGACGGCCAAAGGTAGCTACGACCATGAGCAATTCTTGAAGGGATTACCGTCGGCGAAGATCAGTGACGAACGTCTCAAAGCTTACGGACTGCAACCAAAGAAGTTCAGAGCGAAGGAGAAGTATGTTTTGATGGCAAAGGCGAAAGCTTCTGCCGAAACTAGCCCGAAAGAAGCTCAGTGAGTCTTCAAATATTCGGTTGCTTCCTGAGTATCACCCGCGTTTCTTTCTTTGAATCTAATGTTCTGTTTCGTGGCAAATTCAGCATGCAGGGGAAAAACAAATAGACGAAGAATGCAAAGTAAAATTTCAGGATTTGCGTCACACGGAAGTGATTTATATGCAGGATCAAACTTTCAAGCTAAACAGGAACACGGCAGCCTTTCGCGCTTCATAATGAACAGGACTGCATGATCACGAGCATCACTGCTTTCTCCATGTCGTGAATCGAACTGCGAAGGATTCATGGGACGCTGACGGAAGGATCAATGGTTCCTCTATAGCTACGAGGATCATAGGTTCCGGGTTTGTTGGCGTTCTTGATGGCATTCTGAGTCTTCACGATTTCCCTCCTCTTAGCTTCGACGTTATTCTTTGCCACAACAAACGATCCCAAACCTAGAGCGATGATAATAGACCAGCCGAGGAAAACACGCGCTACATTGGATGGTCGCTTAATAACTGCAGACATGCTCGCGACTTCCGGCTGACCAACTCGGCGTCCAAAACTCTGCGCACAAGCGAACTCAGCAACTTTCTTCTAACATTCCCTCCAACTTCCAGTCAGCAGATGTCCATAGCTTACGAAAGCGCTGTCTGAAGAGTAAAAGTGACAACTGCCCAAGAGGAGCTCCGATTGTTCACCCTGTCCGGGAGTCAAAACTCGAAGAAATTTTATAACTTGACGGGTTCCACATTACCAACATTGCGATTCGCATCGTTTTCATAAACCATTCGCCTACACATCTTGATTCAAAACCAGTTGATTTGTAAGAATGGAATACGGAAAGGACATTCCGTTGCGTTTCGGAAACGGTGGCTGACGTTACGTTTCCTAATCGTTTCTATTTAAACACATAGTCCAATTGCGATTTTCCATCGCGTCATTCCAGATCTTTCGTTCAAGACGGCCTCATATGTGCCAGATTTTGCGAAGTTGCCTGGTATTTTCCACTACGACTCTGTTTTGAGTCTTCCTCAGCTGCAGTAGTTTGTCTCGTTATCACTCGTCGACGTCCAACTATTCCTGAAAGGATCGAGGCAAGGAAACCCTCTCTGAGAGCGAATAGACCGACGGAGCTCGCGTGATTCTCCGAAGCTCCCAAACCGCCTCCAAGATGTCGCTGTTTCGAATGACTTGCTCCTCCATCATCCCCCGGACGATTATCCGGACGCACCTTCGAACACTTACGGAGGAAGCTCCTCGTGCTCGTCGGGCGGATCTTTTGGCCCGCCAGAAGTTGAGCGGAAAGCAGCCGACGTTCAAGGAACGAATGATGGCACCAGCGGGAGAATCGGGTGCGTATGACTGCTTGATTGCTGATTAGGCTGATGTTCACACTTTCTTCCTTGTTGTAGCCTTTAACGCTGGAAAGATCGCTCTCGCTGGTGGCTCGGCCGTCGGTATCGCTTTGCTGTGCTACTATGGACTGGGAATGTCTGGACAAGCAAGTTTGGCTGATCGAGCCATGTAAGAATTTGCTTATCGATCGTTCATCGAGGAGAGTTATCTGATGAAATGTTTGCTTGGTATTACAGGATGTGGCCGGAATATGTCAGGACAAGGATTCGCGATACTTATTCATACCTTGCGGCTTCTCTGGGTGTTACTGCCGGAGCAGCATACGGCGTTTCCAGAGTACGTTCTTGTCAAGTCAGCAAAGCTAGTCTACGGTATCACATGGTTTTTTCCCTATAGAGTCCGCAGCTGATGAGCTTCTTCATGAGAGCCGGCTGGATGCCCATGATTGTCTCGATGGTGGCGATCATTGGTACAGGCATGCTGGCAAGGTCCATCCCTTACGAGAACACGGCAGTGAAACACGCAGCCTGGCTTCTTCACGCTGCCACCATCGGTGCCATGATTGCGCCCTTGACGCTGCTCGGAGGACCTGTCATGATGAGGGCCGCCATGTACACCGCAGGTACTTTTGCCCCTTTTTTCATTCTGTGGCCCGGAGTCGATGCTTGGTTAATGCTTGGTTAATGATTTGGTTTAATCTTTGTAGGTATCGTTGGTGGACTTTCGACCGTTGCAGCTTGTGCTCCCAGCGATAAGTTTCTGATGATGGGTGGTCCTCTCGCCATCGGTCTTGGTGTTGTCTTCGCTGCCAGTCTTGGATCGGCGTTCCTTCCACCGACAACAGGTAACCTTGTCCTAGTCGCCTACTTGACCTGCTGAAAATTTATCTCTGCTATCGGATCGTTAATAAGGGTGATTTTGTTCATAGCTTTGGGAGCTGGCTTGTACTCCATCTCGATGTACGGAGGTCTTCTTCTGTTCTCGGCATTCCTCCTGTACAACACCCAGCGTGTCGTTAGAGCAGCTGAGATGATCCCGCCTGATGGTTATGGTGTGAGGAAATACGATCCTATCAACGCGTGAGTCCTTTTGGATTTCTTCTGTCACAGTACACGGTCTTGTCCGCGTGCCTCCCAACGGCCGGCCTAATCTTTTCTTCTCGCTACAGAATGATGGCCATCTATATGGATATCATCAATATCTTCGTAAGGATGGCTGCGCTGCTTGCCGGTGGTGGGAACCGACGCAGGTAGACGACTCGGAAAACGTTGCGAATTCCCTCGTGCTTTTGTACAAAGTGGCAAGTGTGAAATATTTTACGTCGAATCTTTTCCTGATAAAAGTTTGAACCGTGAAACGTGTATGCTGTTAGCAGCTGTCGGTGGTTTGAAACGAAACGACCATGTCATCTCAGTCAGTATTGAGAAGATTAAATTACAGACCGGCTGAATAAGATTTGTCATCGATCATTTCGCCGAAAAGATATAGCAGTCGTTTTGAGCAACGCGGTGTATAGAATGCGTTAGGGAGTGCTAGAGAAGATCTCACAGGTGTAACTACCAAGACTGTGCTGGTAGATCTGCGTCATCTTGTTGGAAAGCGGAGTTGACCGACGCTGGGTTGCTGGGTACACTGCCTGCTGGTACTGGTGCGGCAGCGACCTCTGCGGCGAGTATCTCGTCCATTGGAAGTGATCCGGTCGGGTGTTCCTCGAGTCCGGAGGTGGAGTTGGCTGGCACCGGTGACACGGCCTGTCTCTTGTATGGCTTGGCGTTCAAAACAAGGACGAAAGCTACGGCACAAAATTGTGGGTTAGAAGGAGGGGTTGAGCCATAGGAATCAATATACAGTACATCATCAGGTGCGGAAGTATGACTTGTCCCCCTTAAAACATTTTGACTTCAAAAACTCATAGTTCTGCTCCCCCTCGTCCTTTCGTTCTAGTCATTTTCTCCTGTTAGTCTACCAACTCCCGTACCTTGTTTGACACTCCATTGATTCAGGTTTCTCAGCCCTGGAGTACGCCAGGAATTATTTCGACGGGTCATGCGTAAGTGAAATTTCGGGGACTTTGGTGTTTAAATTTTATCGAGGCACGAACGCATCTCACACTGCCGAAATGACCAGATCCGTGTTTGATGATGAAACATCTAACAGTTCTACCGTGAGGGATCGGGTTGATCGGTCTCGTTTTGGGGATTTTTCATTCAAAAGTTACCCTTACGGAAGACTGAAGTCGAAAGCGGACGACAATGTGTTGCACCGATCATGTCGCATCCGATACTTCCCAAACTATGGCGTAATCCTTACAAGACTAGGGTGTGCCTCCCTGAAGTCTCGTAGCAAATTTAACACTCTGCGTACGACCGTCCTCTTTGTGTATACAATGCCCCAGTTTTCTTCTCCAAGTCTTCCCGTTTGGTCTTTTGGACTGGGATTTTTTTTTGGCCTGGCTCGCGATGTGGTCACCAAAAGGGTGTCGGTGACCGTCGTTCAACCGATTTACAGAAAAATAGAACGGATCTTGTTCTCGCCTCGCCGTTTTCGGTGGTAATTAGGTCTACGTTGATTTGCACGAACCACGCTGAACATATCCTCTCGAAAAAAATCAAAAGAAGGACAATGTCCTACTATGTCATAAAATTATACCAGGCAAATATGGAAGTTGACTGTGCGGTCAGGAGAAAAATGGAAGTCCGAAAAACCAGCAAACGTTACTGACGCCGCGTGACCGCTAACACGAGCGGTACCACCACCGGTGGTACATCCCTGGTTACGTTTGCCAAATTTCAATTTTCAACACCGGCACTCTATAGAAGATTTTTAAGTGAAAATTGGTATGATTTGACATAGGCTAACCACCACAGAAAATTTTTAACCGTGAGCGGCACACAAAGAGAACCATGATAAAATTTTGATGGCCACCTCACACGCCTGACCGCTATAGATCTCTCTGGTCCAGCAGTGCGATAATGTTATCCTATTCCTCTCTGGAACAGGCATTATTTATGGAACCTTCCCGTTGAACGGACTAGACTTACTAGTGTTGCAAGGCTGCTCCAGAGTGCACTCTGAACACAACTCTTCCGCAAAACAGCGGGAACAGGAACTGGAATTTCCCATCCAGGCTTCTTATAGTAGGATTCTCCTGTTAACAGATTATCACCTGCTCGAGACATTGGACCTTCTCCAGCGAGACAGAGAAATTTTCTCGGAAGTGGGTTTGGAAAGCGGCGTTACGGAGATTATTGTCCCTCTTCTCTCAGGCTCCTGGAACGAAATGGAACGAAATGTCTCCCGAACGAAATGAGTTTATAAGTTGATCAAAAAGATTGTGGCGTCGGAAAAACTTTTGACTTCGGCAAAGGCCAAGGGGACAAGTCATCAGTGTTGCTTCAATATGACTTTTTGGATTCTAATTGCAATTACGATTAATCGGAATACTTCGGGCGGCAGCAATTTCAATTGTCTGAGACTCAGCTCAGCCGAACTAGCATTTAGAATTAATCATAATTCAGCTCGCATTAGCAATTGAAATTATTTCATTTGTCTTGGTTCATTTTTGAGATCTAAATTTTCACGAGGTATCGTGTTTTAAAGCGGATTGTGCCTGTCGTTCCATAAGCGTGGAGTGGATGTTGGACGTTTAGCTCAAAACATGTTCTACTCAAGGCACTAAACACGGATGCGCTGATGGAAGCAGGTGTTGTAATGCTTCCTGACGCCTTACGAGTGCGTCGTCATACACGCGAAACATCTCTTAGGGGGTTGGTAAGTAAAGTATCGGGACCGGGGTTGAACTTCGCGCGTACATCCATGCGCCCCGCGTGATTCGCAAAACAAAACTGTAAGCCTGGTGCCTTTCTCCGTCGTGCGCCATGCACATACGCATACATGTTCGCCCAATCAAGCGCCAGACACCCAGAAACTCCGATACTTGGTACACCCACGTGCGTTTAATCGCGCTGTAGGGCGCGAAAACCTCAACGGGGAAAAAATCCACACTGAGGTCCTTACCAGAAAGCACAGCGGCGAGAATAAAGCACTTCGAGGAAAACATTGTCGGGATAAGGCGGCGAACTAGCAGGCAAGATGCAAGGAGGTACGAACGGCAAATGTCCGATGTAAGAAATCAGATTAGAGCAAGGAAGTAGTGCCAAAGTTCAATATAGGATGAGAAGTGACGTATCCTGTAGTGGCCGGGGTTCTCATTTTATAGGTAAAGCGGCACCTCAGCCGGACGTTGCTCTTGAAAATCATGACGCCAAACACGAACTGCTGACGCGTGGAACGAACAAGCCGGAAGAGTTTTGGCCTAAAACTACGACTGGAATTGTCTTGTTACTAACCTTGACAGTTTCTCGACGGTTTTCCGTTTGAGTGTCGTCGCCGATTGTTTGTAAGTTCTTGCAGTCGAAGTACCGTTTTCGAGTACCAGCCACGGTACCTTGCGAGGTGATGCTTCTGATGCGCGTGGTTGACAGACTTTTGAAGGGCTAAGTTTGAGACGACAACATCGGTTTTCTGAACTTACATAAATGTCCGACTGATGCCAGATCTATAGTATTTGTACCTTCTAGCCGTCCCGCTAACCCCGTTCGTATGCAAGTCGAGCTTGGAGGAAACAGGCAGAGAACTTTTTAGCCAGCCACACGCAGGAAAACATCTCGCTGCCTTCTACTTGGATTGTCACAAACGTCAGGAATGTTCCCCTGCTTTCTGCTGCAGGCTACGTTGCGAAGGTTCATTAGGTCGGATCAAACAGTGTAAGGCCACGGTTACAATTCTTCGATTTTGCTTGAACGACTCGCCAAGGTAAGGGCCACGCAAGTCAAGTATTCCACGACGTTCACTCTCTTTCTTTTCTGCGTAGATTATTCTTCAACTATATCGCTTTAGGTCCGGTCTTTGGTGCCAGCGTTGAGTTTGCGTTTCTTGCGACAGGACCGGGCGGCCGACCAGGCTTCATTTAGCGGAAACCCCGTCATAACATTTGTGAGCAGTTCAATCATTGGTAACGAAACTATTTATGATAAGCAAACGTGGATGATTGGAGCAAATTGAGGTCGTCTGATCGCATCGATGGGTGATGTCGATACAGCTAGACTCGAGGTGGTACACAGTCTGGGTGTGATACCAAAGAGGGAGTGACGGCTCGGTGCATCAGTCTTCCACCTGTCCCTCTGAGCTGTACCGGTCCCGTTAGCGAGCTTAGAGACCCCTTTTCATTGAGAAACAAAAAGCTGAATAGGGTGAAGGGTGGGATGGCGGTTGAAAAATTCGTGAGACGCAAAGAGCGCGAATGAAGTTGGTATATAGAATGTTCCGTCGAGAGAACTTCATGAACATATTCATGGGGGACAACTCTGCCGGAAAGCAGGAGGAGTTAACAGCCGGCCATGGCGAATTACTGGATAGAATTAGCGAGCAAGGAAGTACATTGAGCCGACCAGCAGGAGTACTTGTATGCGGCGCAAGTGTGCATTGCACCGCATACACGTACCAGAACAGTCCAGGAGAAACGCCATGTCCGGCCGGGGAGTTATAGGAAGGGAAAACGCTTATCATTCAATAACATTAACTACAATTATCGCTAAAGACAATAATAATTTTCAATTTAATTGCTGACAGTAAGGTGGAACCGCAGGCTTGCAAATGAAGTTCAACAACAGGCTCGTGCTGTGCACTAAGAACATCAACGAAGCTGCAAAGCTTATTGTATGATTTGATATACCAGTATAGCATTCGGAGCATATGGTTTGTCCGGTGTGGGTAGCGTATAAATCCGGTGTGGGTAGCGTATAAATCCGTTGTGGGTTCGTCAGCTGCAGTAAGCGTTTGGCCGCGCTTTTGGCAAATCACCTGGAACTTCCCCGGAAAAAGCATGACGTCGGTCACGAACTGCTGACACCTGGCACGAGCGAGAGACGGAAAAGTCTGGACCCAACGCCAAGACGAGAACAGTTTCGTTGCTGACCTTGACAGTCTCTTGAAAGTTTGCCGCTCCAGGGTAGTCAATCTTTCACAACATGTTACCCTTAGATGAGAGCACGACCTCCAAGGCACGGTTGTTTACTTCTTTATTACCGTGTATGGGAAGGGGAAAAATGAACTGAACCGGATCGGCGTTCCAAGCGTCGCACGCTCATGTTGATATCAGCTGTAAGTGTGCGCCACTTGGAAAAACGACCTGAAGTAATTCGATTTCTGGAAGGTTTATTTCTTATAGTTAGTCCCAAATTTGTCTTTTAGCCGTCGCGAACACGCCGTAGACAACCGAAGCGCCAGCGTACAACCCGGAGGGAATGAGGAACACAGTTTGCCAATTGGCCACACTATAAGCATTTGGACCATTGGTCAAGACACCAGTTATGTACGGTGCGACAATACCGCTGATGGTCCCTGCGGTATTCCCCATACCCAACAAGATACTCGCATAGTTCGGCGACATTTCAAAGTACGCCACCAGGTACCCCCCATAGTTCAACCCACTGAACCCCACACCGACCGTGAAGAGCGCCACTACCAGAACACTGTTACATCCAGAGAAAGCGACTCCTAACAAAGACAAACCACACCCAATAAACGCGCAAAGAGACATAGACTTTCGCAAAACGGTGGCCGAACAGAACTTTCGGGTCAGAATCCAGTCCGTTGTACTGACCACAACCAACGTAACCATCCAGCGAACCAAGTACGGCATAGCGGACAGTAGACCGTTTGATTTTAGAGAAAAACGATGAATGTTATTCAAATAAGTAGGCATGTTAGAAATGATTACGTAGAACGCGTAACTGTGGAAGATCTCTACCAGAAGTAACGCGCAGACTGGAGCGCTTGTACAGATGGCTAGCCAGGGAACTACTTTCTTCTTCCTCGAGGAAACGGTTGCACCAGTTTGGAAGGAGGAGTTTATGTAGTCACGTTCTTCGACTGAGATACGAGGGTGGAGGTTGGGAGTGTTGTGAGCGAGGAGCATCCAGAGCACAACCCAGACGAGACACAGCGCGCCGAAGCAGTAAAATATGGCTTCCCAACCGTGGTTTTGGGCAACAACTCCAGCGACGTACATTCCGAAAACGGTTCCCACTTGGCTTCCGCTGTATGAAAGAGACAGCAGACGGCCTCGTTCTAGTGGAGGAGCCCACTGACTCCACAGTGCGCCGACTGTTGGCCAGATCGCGCCCTAGAAAAACAAGGAGTACTCCCGAAAGTAATAAACGTGTAGCCAGCCTATTCATATACAGTATTATGGGAGCTAGGCACACAAACTCGACCAAATCGTTTTCCCAAGAGGCGCACGCTTCCAGCCAACATCTTCAAAAACCTGCGCCACTTGGAAAAACGTCTGGTCGAGTTTGTTTGCCGAGCTTCCATATAGGTTTTTCGCTGCAGATACATCGAAGTGCGCAGCTCCGATTGTGGTCCCTTACCAGAGCCGGGTATATAATTGGATACGGTATCGTGCAGTTCTTACTTGACATATGCCGCTGAGGACGCGGACGAGGAAGAAGACCCAAACACTGGTGTTTGCTGCCAGCGGTGAAAGAAGCGTTAGAAGTCCTAACACGAGCATGCAGAATGCGAAAGGCAATTTTGCTCCGTACTTGTGTGCGATCCAACCACCGGGAACTTGTGAGACCAGGTATCCATAGAAGAAGGAACCGTGGAGTATACCTTGAGTTTCGGCATCCCAGTTGAATTTCCTGCCCGGCTGCAATCACAGTTTTAAACTTTTTGTCTGCCCCACTATTCTCCACAGATGTTTACTCGTACGTGTACTTGTGCCTGTAGAAAAAATACAGAAGGCGACGCCGTCGGCAAGCTGGAATCGTTGGATGACCACACACTCGCCGGGGTCGAAGTCAGCGCTGGCGCCCGCGGATTGTAACAGGTATCTTGGTGAGATGCATTTTGAGCAACGGAGACGTTCCGAACGACAGGCACAGTCATTGCCACCATCGAGATACTTAAAGCAACTCGACTTGCATACATGAAGATGAAGCCCACGAAAACCAGTACCATCAAAAGATGCCGGTGACCGATATTTCCACTGCCGTACAATCCCTTGACAGGGATAACATTGACCGGAAGTAAAGGATCCATGACACTGCCACCGAGCCCACCTTTCCAACTCTCAGCCTGGGAATCGTTTACAACTGACAAGAGGAAGCATCATGGAAGCCAAATTACTTCTGTCTTCCGATAAGAAGAGTACTTGACCTTCGCCTCGCTTCCAACTGTTATCAGCAGAGACTTTTCAGCCAGAAATTTGGGTAAAGTGTCGTGTACTTCACGGTTTTTGACAATAAAACAAAACCAGAGAGGAACAAGAGATACAAAGAAGTAGAGAAAAATCTACTCGGTATCTCATTAATCTGAAGGTTTCGTGCTTCTGGCTTCGGACAAGTCCATCGCGGTTGCGAAAGAAGGCATCTTGAATGAGTACGGTCTTGGTCCCACGCTTCCCTTTCGCGGAATGGGGCGGAAATGGCCGAAATGCAAGGACTCTTTCTTGATCTGGACTTTGCCGGCTTTGGCGGTCGGGTTCGACGCCTCGCGAACGCTGAAGAGAATTCCACCAAGCTCTTGGTGCACCAGTTCGTTGGACGGCTGCCAGACGTCCTTCTGAACGCAATACCGTTGGACCAAACCTTCAAAAACGAGAAGTATAGAAGGCTCGACGAAGCGGAAATAAGCCGCTTTAGTTGTTCTTAGCCGTGGCTAAAGCAGCTAAAATACTTTTAGCCACGGCTAAAATGTATTGTGTGATTGATCGATTTATTGATGTTGAGTCGGGTAAAATAGTTCTGGCATCAATAAATCATTTGAACGCACAATACATTCTAGCCGCGGCTAAAATATTTTGTAGCCACGGCTAAGAACGGCTAAAACGGCTTATTTTAGCTTCGCCGAGCCTTCTATAACGAGAAGTTGTTGATTGGTCCCACGCTATTTTCCTCTTAGCAAAGTACGCCGGGAACTTGGGTATGATAAGCTTACTTTTGACGACCGCTAATTTTTCCTGGTCAAGTGCCTTTTTCCCTTGCTTGGACATTCGAGCCCCTCGTTCTGTGGGTACCGATGTTATGAGTTCTTCGATGGTGAAGGTCTTCTTCATTCCAAGTTTCAGAGCCTTCTTCCATGTGGACTGCTGGAGCATCATATCCTGAAACAGAAAGCTCAAGTTCGGAAACCACACCAAAGAGAAACTGTTGATCGGACCGTTAAACAAAAACCAGCCAACAGTCTTGGATGGAAGGACGGAAGAGTAACTCACGAAGAGCTCTTCATAACCAGCTGGAACAGGTCCACTGACCGAGCTGGGGCCGGACGGCGAGTGTCCGGCCGATGCATTGGAAATCGGCTGGTCTTCCGGACTAAGGTTCCTCCGTCCATTGTAATTCTGTTGATAAGGCACAAGCCGATTGAAACAGAATTCTGACGCTTTCAAATGTAAAGCAGCGTTTACTTTACCAAGAAGGTGGGTAAATGTGAAGCCGCGGCCTGTGTCGGGTTTTGTTGCCGGAGGGCTGCGATCGTATCTCGCATTTCCACCACTTGAGCCGATAAATCTTCGTAGCTTCCTACACTTCCGTTTTTACGTTTCGTTAATTGCTCATTCGGAGATCGCATGGCATCGTGGAAATCTGATCCGGAAGCCAACAAGGAGGAAGTCGTGCAGTTGTCGACAAGCATACTGGGGGACTCTTCGTTGAAGGACTGCTGGTCTGCCGAAAAGGCCCAATCGTCGGTACCATCTGTCGCATCATCGTCTCGCGCGCCCTATGAACACAGAAAAAGAATTCGAATTCACACCATGAAAAAGTTGCAAGAAAAAACGATCGAAAATGAGAAATAGACGTAAAATGGACATAGCCTACTTCAACAGCCTGCATGCACGCGAATGCCAATAATGTACGACCTGGTGTATGCAGGTGTATGCAAGACTGGGATTTTGTCTGTCACTACTATACGACGTACCCGGAGGTTGATTCCCAGTTCTTCGGCCCACCGATATCCTTTGTCTTCGTATGTCCTTTCGCTGGCAGCCGGAAAGAGCCGCATGCTCGCAAGTTCGTCCGGTGTTTTGTCATCTTCGATCCAGATCACTGTAGTATATAACAGAAATACAGGGTGTGGTCAGACTGTTTACGTATAGTTTCAGATAGCAAACGAAGGATATATTGAAGCGATAAGGTTTCGTATGGATCAAAAGCATTGACGCGGGGTGTTAGACAGGAAAAAGAAGTGGAATTTTCAGCTTGAGTTACATCTGGCGATAAAGACCTTTGCAGTGCTGTTGCAATCGCCTGAAAACTTTTATCGATCGGGCGATTCCAAAAAGGCCCAGAGTCGTTAAAAAAAAGACGAGCAAGTTATCAACATGGTCTGCTCCTTTAAAAAGGCAAAACACTAGGCGTCGAAAGCAAGCAGAAAAAGTTTGACATGATACCAAGAAATCGAAAAGAGAGACTGAACTCCCAGTGCCGATATTGATTACCTATGCAATTGTACATTTCCCCACGGTAATACGCCCGACAAATCGTTTTCTCTGTCACCACCGATCCGACGCTCAAAGGCTCCAGATCGCGTAACGAAATGGTCTTCACTGCAGGCGGACTTCCTAAGGATTAACAAAATATTAAAACTGACTTTCAGCATTTCCGAAAGCAGTCATTCCAGAATAAGCGTCACAAATGTTGGGAACGTTGGGAAATGACTTGATCATTATCGTTTTCCAAGTGGCGCACATTTCCAGCCAACAACAGTCAAGACGTGCGCCACTTGGGATGGCGGCCATGTGCAATTCTTTGCCGTCGTCCCATTATTGTTTCTCAAAAGGTTCGAATATACCTTCTGCTTCGTGCCAGAATACAATGGCACTTCCCACCACTGGACTTTCCTTCTTGACCGCGACGGTCCCATTGGTTATCAGTAGCTTCTTGCGAGGTAGTTCTGGCATTGTGAGGGAACTCCGCGAACGAAAAACTTGGAACGTATGGTAGATTCAAAACGGAATACTCAAGGCTCAATGTATTCTATTTGGAAGGACTTCTGTCGATATTCAGCAAACTCAGCAAGACAGATTTTGAAGGTTCCTACGTCAGCTGTTAATTATCAGCATACGAGATGGTTTGCCAGCAGGCTGAAAGGAAAGAACTTTTGAAAGTCTCAGCGGATCTCGTGGCACTCTGAATGGAGCTGGCGCACGGCAGAGAGTCAAACGTTTCGTTTCCCAAGCAGTACATGGACGGTTCGACGCTTGAAACGTGAAATGGTGGAAATGCTAAAATTAGACAAAGTAAACTGAAAACCGGCTGTTCAACAATAACGCCCAGTCGAGCTCTATCGATAAGATTGGTTACACACAGTGAGGAATGAAAGCCGCGTACGTGCGCGGGTCTTATCCAGCCACCAACATTTGAGCTCGAGTCTTTGCTTTTAGACTGTTTTCACATATGAACACGTTTTCCAATGTTGAATAGTACGTTTTTGCCCCAGCACGACGCTCAAGTATGTTCTGTAAGCAAGCTATCGTTTGATATGGAAACGTCGAGCCGCCTATCTGTACAGTTCGCTGAACCTTGCCTTAGTACTCTCGAGTTGCTGAAAAGCATTTGATGAGCTGATACCCCCAAAGTCTTTCAGAGAAGGAAGGAAGGAAGAGCTCGCTCAAGCTAGCAGTCGATATCAGGCCTTTCACGTCCATATGTTGAAAACTGAAGCAGTCCAATAGTACGCTTCTTTGATCTGAAGCTTGTACTATTCCCGGACTGCATCGTTGCACTAGTTGGAATGTTTCAACACCGGCGCCAATGTTTGCTATTTAACGGCTTCAACACCCAGATAAAGATTTTCCAGCACAAAGGTTAAGCAAGGACTTGCGCTTGTCTCCTCTATAGATTGCTCACTCAAACGTTCAAAGTAAACGAGCAGGGAAAGGCAAGGAAACGAACTTATCGCTGTTGCATCTTGTGAAAATCAACAGTGCAGATCGCTCACTTACAGGATTCCCGGGTTCCCTTCTGGGTTACCGCACGAACCACGTTTCAAAAACGGCAAAACAAAATCTTGGTGTACCGCCACGAGTTTCAATTTCAAGTCGTCAAAATTTTCAGGAAATTTTTGTGTGGTGGAGTCTACCAGGCTGACGTTTGAAGAAAGGCATTTGATCAATGACACGAGAAAATATGAGCAGCGATTCCACATGTTGACGCCCACTTCAAAGCATAATAATATCCTTATCGGGTGAGAGAGAGAAAAGTTAGTAGTTTGCGCGAAATTGCAAGACAAAAAATGACAGCTGCAAGCAAGTTTGCCCGACATTCAAGTCAGTGATTGGCGCAAGCTTCTGAATAAATTCAGGAGTTATCGATCGACAGAAATTCAATGGAAAAAGCAAAGAATTAGCAGAACAACCAGTTTTTCCACAAGCAATTACTGCACAAGCGGCGGAACGTCTGATCATGAGCTAGCCTTGTAAAGAATTTATGTTCCGGGTACCACGGTATATACTATCATCGAAGCTTATTCTAATCCTTTACGCATTTCTTGAGGACGTGAGCTTTACACAATGTGCTATACGCGTATCCATACGGAAAGCTCGAACATTTCGATGCGAAAATGCTCGTGATTTCGCAGTCTTTTCATGCTCGGCATCGAGAGTCAATGCCACCGTGGGCAGGTCGAAACGCACAGAGCTTCTCCAAATTCAGACCGAAGGGCAGGAATTCTCTACCTGCCGATAGCGAGAAACCCAGGAGTTTTAAGATCGAGCATTTGAAACGTTACTCAATATTTCCGAACCTAAGTCAATAGAAAGAAACGCCCCGTCTAGCCGGGCATCAGAACTTTTCATGAGTATCGTCAATGCTAATATGTACAAACCTCGGAAATTCTACTGCCAAATAGGAAAAGACTATATATCAACAAGAACATGAACTCACGATGGTGAGATGCTTTGAAGGAAGATGAGAGATCACATGTCCAGAAGGGTTCCGCGTACTTGGGCTTTCTTCTCTTCCAGTTGCTGCAAAAGAAAGCAACACTTTCACATAGTCTCACTGAAACAAAACATCGAAATATTACAGTACCTTCTCGATCTCCTTCTTTTTGCTCCCCAGTCCTTTCCGTTCGAGTTGCTTCTCGATAATCTTGGCGTTGGCAGCATACGAGTCGGCCATATCCCTTGCTTCGAGCTCGTCCTCGTCTTCTTCGACGGTCGACACCGTGACAGAGCTGGTTCTACCCATGTGCGTTGTGGTTTTCTTGATAAAGGCTTTCTTCAGCGGTTCTTCGGCGGCCTTGATGGCGGCGCCAGACGAACCGGACCTACAGAGTGCGCCACTGACGATGAAGACCACGGGAGAGGATCGCTGCTTGTGCTCGTAGAAGGCCCACAGTCCACATGATCGGCATTTCTTCCTATACTGCTTCTCGATACCTTCCGGTCTAAGGAAAAAGATCGGTCAAACTACAGTGCAATCGTCAGTAAGACGGGGATCATTTTACCTTCTCAAATATACGACATCAGCGTCGTCACACATCAACTTGTAAGCGTGTTTCGCTCCATCGATTACTCTTGAACCATCTGTCGGTCGAAGAGGTAGCTTTTCCTGTGGGCAATCTAGAATACAAAGTGCCACAGTCTTTAGAATCGAAATGCTGGGTGGAGGAAAGACAGACGTACCGAGAATGCAGATCATTTGGCCGCAGAGGCAGTAATAAGTGTTGAGCGGTTTGTCTCCTTCGTATTCCTCCTGATCCTGAACAGGTGGCTCAGGCTGCTTGTGAACATGGTGGTGATGATGCTGCTGTTTACTCATTGTTCCGGAAGGTATGTTTCACAGATAATAGAGTTCCGGAACCAGTCGACGATATCCCAACGTAAGTCCCGAACAAAGCTGATATGTAACAGTGATGTGTGTATACCTGAACCGTTAGCTAGCCCGTAGTTGAGACGTCTTACTGGAAGCTTCTCGCCTGTTTCGACTATCCAGAAATCGTCCGAGAGGATACAGAAGTGAAGTTCTACATGACCGGACAACAATCAGGACTTCAGACTTGGGGATGGGAATAAACGATATCTGGGCGAAAATCCAAAACAGTCAGAGCGGAAGTGAGTCTAGAACTAGCCGACTGGGCATAATCAACCTGCCCAATCAATCAAAGCCGTCTACAAGCCCCAATGTTATCATGTCATGTCATATCCGGTCGACGGAATAACATGATATGACTTCCAGTTGCATTCCGAAATCCGAAACAGCGGTGGACGGATGATTTAGACAGCCTAATATCGAAAATTACGTAATTGTCTCGTGCGACCTGCCAAGGACTGCTAGGAACTGGCAACTTGGTCACGGGTGCGGAAATCCTGTCTTCGTTAGGCAAGTGACCCAGTGCTGAAACGGCATTCGAAGCGATTTTTCAAGATTGGAAAAAGATTGATTGACTGACTGCCGTTTTTGAGTTGGGCTGTACTTGGTGCTGGGAAGCCGTTCTGTGATTTTAGTAATTCACTGTCTAAATCATCCGTCCACCGCTGATCCGAAATCCGAATTTCCGAATCCGACTCCTCGACTTGTGCTATCAATCTTTTGCATTTTAGTTTTCTTTTAGGATTGCTGCCATTATCGTTTCCGGTGGATGTCGGACTGTTCCTCTGTCTTCCATACTGTGTCTTCCACGATCCTCTTGGATCCAGAAGCACTGATACCCAGTCAGCTCAGTAAGTCAGATCAGCGCGAGGGATGCATATGATCTTTGCCGATTGCACTAGAAGCCTTTGTTTTGGTTTCGAATAGTCCATTTCGTAAACCTACCCAGTTCTGCATATTGATGTCTTTCTCGTTGTAGGTCGGAATGTCCACAAGCCCGCTGCACAAGAGGATGACGGGATCCAAAAATAACGGATGGCATGAAAACAGGCGGAGCGCCATCGTTTTCTGGCATGAAGCAAAAGGATGTACGTTTAGTGTCGATTTTTCTGACAGGAAAAATTTTGTGTACGAGTGCTTCGTCTTGAACTTATGCAATATTTTTCGCAGGTCCGCAGACTGTGAAGGCGATTCCGCTGTCCGACGTAGAACCTACTGGACAAGGACGAGTTTCCGAGAAGACGATTTGCCGTGCGAAGTATCGAGGATATCGATATCCTTGCATTGTGCTCTGGATCGAAGGTATGTTGGTTGCGTTTCGTACTGGGCGTTTGCATGCTCCCTAAAAAGCAGTTCGAAGTTTAGAGTGACGCCAGTCGTTATCGACTTTTTTGAGTTGCTCTGCTGCAGCCTGTAAGTCTGAATTTGACTGGCTGGCTTAGTCTGTCAGAGACTCAACCTGAGTCTCTCGGACTCAAAACGTGTAGATCGTGTCTATCGATTTTCTAACTTTTAAGCTGATGTGTTGCAGATAAGTCGGCTGAGGATCTGACAGTCAGTAGACTCTTGCCTGAATCGAATTTGAAAATATTCGAGGAGAAAGGCTTACGATGGGCCGAGGAACTGGGCGTCCTTCGAAGGGTAGGCATGGATATATTTTTCACCATAAAAAATCTGATTTGCAGTTTGATTTATCACATCCCGATACGTTACACTGTTTTCATCTCGTAGGACTATGCCGAAGCCGACGGTCACCTCGACGGTCTTCTAGGCCAGCAAGCAGTAAGAACCTGGCAAACTCGACAAGATCATTTCACCAAGTGAAGCACCTTTTCGGCCAATAAAACCGAAAAGGCACTTGGGAAAACGATCTTGAGCCTATTTGCCGAGCTTCCACATAGTCGATAAAAGGAAAATATATTATTTTTGTGTTCAGTGCTTTGTTGTTTCAATATTCCTAAACTGTAGTCGGTTTTCTTGTTGCAGAATGGTAGTCGTCACCGATATGGGTCAAGCAGTACGGTCGAAGCTAACGGTACAGCTCTCGCAGGTTCAGCCGAAGTGGTCGAGCCAGAAGCTCCGTCAGATGTCCGGTTGGGTCATCCATTCCGTGAATCGTCCTCTATGACTTCTTCCAGTACTGGTGCTTCCTCCTGCGAACCGTCTTCCAGCACTGGGCGTCACGCAGGACTTTCCCCCACCTGTCAGCCACGCAAGCAAGCGCTTCCACGAAAAGTTACCATCCAGTTACAGTCTAACTCCATTCAAGATGACGGCGAGGACGACATTACTGACGAGGATGTCGGTACCGTGACCGTCTTCAAGAATGAATACGATATGGAC
The DNA here is from genome assembly GCA_001949185.1 of Ramazzottius varieornatus. Lineage (NCBI taxonomy): Eukaryota > Metazoa > Tardigrada > Eutardigrada > Parachela > Ramazzottiidae > Ramazzottius > Ramazzottius varieornatus. The sequence goes on from BDGG01000008.1 coordinate 1,363,146, forward strand.
GATGTCAATGAAGGACAGGAAATGGAAGCAGACGATGTAAGAAATGTGAGATTACGGACTAGTTTGGAGTCTTATTTATCACGTTGATATGATAGTGATTTGGTTCTTCAGATGGATGGTGAATACGACCAAGGATCCGAGCCTTCCATGGAAGACGTTCAAGGCGACATGTTGCCTACTCGCGGCGCTCTCAGCAGCATCAGCGACATTCCAACCGAACAAATCTTGGTAAGACCTCCGGTAGACCAACTCCGCAGTATATCTTCCACTCGTCAGTTCGAGTGCTGATGGGTTTCTTGTAGAAAAAGATGGTGCTTGAGTCTAGCTGGACGAAAGCTCTCCGAGTCGCCATGATGGACATCTTTACCGTCGAAGAGCTTGCCACTTCCTTGCCGCATCAAGCCAAGAACGGAATGAAAGTGCTGGATCAAACTCGTTTGAATGTGGCCAAAGGTACTCGCAGCGAAAGCATCTTTAAACCTTAATCTCTTGTACTTCTTCCTTCTCGGATAAACCTTTCGCATTTCCTGATGATGAGTCTCGTGTTCATGCGCTCTCATTCTGCGTCATATCTAGACCTGCTGATCGAATGGTGCGGTGCCAGGAACGCCAATCAGCCGACTCGTCGTCATCTCTGCCAGGCAATCCACAACTGCCTCATCAGCTGTCGCACCAGCAAGTACAAGTTGAAAAAGTTTAGTACCACTTTCTCTCCCGTGAAAGGAGAGGGTTTGGAGGCACCTCGATCGGGCCGCAAGAAATACTGAGTGTTCTCGGTCGTGTTTGCTTCATCTTTCTGGGTTTTTTACTACTCTCCTCACTTTCAAAATCTCCACATACGTTACAGTATGTGGCACGCATTATCTGCACTGCAAGAATCTCGCTTGACATTCCTATCTCTTCCTACTCGTTTTTGTTGTAGCGTACACCCTATGTGTTAATTTCATTTGGCCATTATTTTACTTTTTATTCCATATTTGGTTTGCTGCTGTTGCTGGCCTTTTGCCTGTTGCGTTTTTGCATTTGTTGCCGCACCTTTGTCAGTTCCTCGCAGAATTTTGTTGATTTATGCCTATGTCGTTCCATGTGTTTCGAAGAGCTAATCAGTTTAATTCTCCTTCATCCTTTTTACTTGATATATAACTGACTGCGTGGTAACAGATCGCACTTGATGTCAAATTCGATGACGATTGACCCAGTCTGAATAGTCGCGCACGTAAGTTGTAAATTTTACTTGATCCTGCGTCACTTGTAACTGGCATCCAGACAGAATTTCCACCTCGCGCGCTTTATGCGTGAAATGCTGGCACAGATGCGCCACTTTGCTGTGAGTCGTGAATCACTTCCAGCTTACAGACTCGCGCACTTGGCATGCTGAAGACTTCGAACTGCGCCACTCCGAGAAGAGCTCAACCGTGTGTATTTTGTTCAAGAAACTAATCACAAGTAAAATATGTAGTACACACGAGGACATTAGTAGTTCTTCTTGGGTGGGTATTTATGTTTGTATTTTTCTTGAATGTCCTGGCCTTCCCATCCGACGGTGTTGGGCTTGTTATCAGGGGTGATTTTGGTCATAAGGATATCGTGAAACCAAGACGGTCTATTCGTTGGCATTGCAATCACCTTCTTTCCTCCTATAGTCGTAGGGTCCGTCGCTTCTCCCTCGTACACAACAACCACTTCCTGGTGATCAGGAACCCGAGCTTTGATATCCATTGCCGCTTGAATTCGCGCAGTTTCCTCCTTCACTTTCGCGTAGCACGCACCTGGAAATATTAATGCTGCATAGAATAATCAACTGAAAAACGAGAGACCTGCCCTTTCTTACCGCAAACTGTATGAGCTTCATGTGTGTTCCCGCAGTGTAAGCACGTTATCAAATCTGTCCTAGGCCTCCAAGGTCTCATGTAAGAGAGGCCAAACTGTTTTACGTGCCGTTTCTCCCACGACTTCCTCTTCTTCGGCACTCCCCAAAAGATACCGTCTTTCAGTGACTCCAGAAATGATTTCTGAGAGCCATCGGACGACGGATGGCTTTGCAGATTCCCGAAGGCAGAGGGTTGCTCAACTGTGGCTAGCTGTGGTAGACCTGGGAAGGAAGATAACAATATAATTACTTACACAATAAATCATGCTATGATCTTCGTAGCGAACTCAACAACGGTATAGAAATGCGTAAGTATCAAGAGGATTCGAGCAGGGTTCACTCACCTGGAAAAGGCTTCCCCATGAAGATGTCGAGCAATGCTTCAACGCGGCGAACAGCGAGATCAAGCTTGACCCTAAACATAGCGACGGAGGCGACTTGCGACCCTAGATTCGGACGCTGGCAAGCTGGAGAAGACGGCGGCGGAAGCGAAAAGCAGCTAGCAGGCACTGGATAAACTTTTCTGAACAGCTTTCTTGGATGTGGAAGGTGTGAGAATTTCGAGGAGAATCTAAGGAGATTAAGACTGGAGAATGTTTTCGAGGACAGCGATGGACGGATGATTTACCCAGCCTAATATCAGAAATTTCACATTTGTGACGTACGGTCTGCTATGAACCGGTCGAAAGAGAGATTTTGTCATCAATGCGCAATTCCTGTCGTGCCAGACCGGAGATCCGGTGTCCGAACACCATTTTCGGCGGTTTTTATACACTTCAGTTCTCAGTTCGGCACTCGGCACAGTGATCTTTTGTTTTTATTTTCCCTGCTTGTACGGTTTCGGTTTTAGGGACTCCCTGTTCAACTTTTGTTTTTGGTATTAATTTGTTTTTCTACTGTACTTGATTGCTTACTATTCGGCCACCGTGTTGTACAATACTAGCGATAACAAAAGTATCTTTATGCTTGATTGCGTTGATTGCCGCTCAGGAGTTAGGCTGTGTTTGATGTTGGGAAGCCATTCTGTGTTTCGCTGATTTACTGGGTGGATCATCCGTCCAACGTTGCCTGTCATCTAGCTATTCTAAACCAGAGGGGGATGGCTAAACTGCAGGCATAGTGTAATGGAAGGGTGCTCGATCACCGAGCCGATTTCGGTCGAATGGTTTATACGGCGGACCATTCGAGCGGAAGCCCATTTTCACGTCGGGCCTGCCGGCGTTGACGTAGGTCTCCATCACGTCGGCTTGTTGGGCGTTCGGTGGGGATGGTTGTTGGGTGTGGACAGGAACTGCCTGCTGCTGAGGCGTTACCGCGCCCGCGATGGTTCGCCATTCGTCATAGGTTAATCTGGTTGTAGCGAGAGCTCCCATCAGAGGGATACCCAGCGGAGGCCCCATGGGGAGCCCTAGTGGAAGACCCAGAGGGAGACCCATCTGAAGACCCGCGGTCAGCCCGGGCATTTGGTAGTGAGCGTATCCCACCGTTTATTCCACCAAAGAGGTTGAACGGGAAGTTCATGGTCTGAAAGAGTGACGAATTATCGGATCCTTTTGGTCTTCTGTCCACCAAGTGACGGCCACAGCTCATGCGGCCATGTGTACATACAGTACAACGGCAGTGCAACAAGCAATGTCATGCCCTGTTCGGGGCTGATGGAGGACCGTGTTGGACTGGTCCTAGGCATGCTTTGGACAGGACGGGGTGACTCAGGATTTTAAGGAAGAATTTTGCGGATGACAGGCAAGCAGGAACATGCGAGGCTGATAGAGAGCTTATGAGTGTGGGGAGCAGGTCGGTATGACATTCGACCCTGTGCCCGCTGATATCGCTTGAGAGGTCGTGCCGGGGAGCGTCAAACAGGAGACTCTCATGAAGTGGTGTGTGTCTTCAATGCGCTGTGAGCAAAGACAACGCTTACGGTCTACCCGTAGTACGCGGCCAGCGGGTGAAGACGACCGGTCTGTCTCGACAGAGAAGTTATGTGAAGATAGTAGGACCCGGCACATTGTGTGCGCGAGTCGAGCGGGGAAATTAACGCTATCAGATAGCCAGGCCGGTAGGGCGTCAGCAGATGGGATTTGCACGAGAATATCCAGCTTGGGCGACAGCCGGACCCTATTGTCAACAGCAGCAAAGAACTGTGTTTTGGCTAACGCGAAGAATTCTGTTTGATTAAACCCCGTATTTTTGCGATGGAATTCTCTGCTGAGGCTGAGTCTTCCAACCCAAAGACTGGTTGAAGGAACCTTCTGTACAGGGAACCTCGCAACTTTCCGTTCACAAGGATTTGTTTCACGGCGCAGGCTTCAAGCTCTTCGGACGACGAGCGCGCCACCTTGATATAGAAGTTGACAGTCATCTGAGCAATTTGAAGAGTGAGGGGAAGTATACCCATGATGTGGTACAAGCCACAGTCCCAGGTAGTTCGCCTTACCAAGCAGGTTCTTCGCACCACCAGGTAGAAATTGTTCAGCTTGTCTTTCTTCAGCAGACGCGACTCAGGTGGGAACCACTCGTTGGAAATGACATGACCTGTGGGAACTATCGACTTAACGAAGGTACTGTAAAATCTCGTTCAACTCGACGATAGAAATGCCCTACCCGTATATTTCTAGCCAGGATCATGGATAGTATTTACGGCGTACGCACGTAAAACCCGCTGATTGCTGGTTACACACACTCTATAAACACGTCTGTACAGCGTAGCTTGATGTCATTCATACCGATTGTACAACTGAAAGCTCGGATAACTCGACCGGATCGTTCTATCCAAGTGCCGCACGTTCGCGGGGATATTGAATGGAAGCGTGCGCCACTTTCCAAAGCAAGCAAATCTAAAGTTCTTCATTCAGTTCTATTTGCTGGCTTTTCAGCAGGGGCTAAGAAAAAATCTTCGTCGAAGAAACTACAGTCCAAGATATTATCATCTTGTTCGACAGTCTCTCCAACAGCCACTTTTTCGAAATTATTGTCCTTGCGAAGAATCTGGGCTGCGTAGAAAGAGATCGCAATAGCATCCGGCTTGATCTGGTCCCACGCGATGGAAAAAAAACTCACTTTCTTAGGTTTCCAGAGTTGGTGAAGCTATTATTACTGCGTCGCCAGTGTCTTCCTTGAACGCCTCTTTGAACGACTTATTTGTGCTAACGTTAAGAGGTTGCTATTTTCCGGTCATGCCAGGTGGTATTGCAATCTGATGTACATTCCATCGCTTCCAAAGTTTCGACGCTTTGCTACGATATATGCACGGAGAAGTTGTCTCACAGCAGCATCATGAATTCCTGATACACAGGAAATACGGCTTCGATATACTCGAAATCGAAAATGCCATTCCACCAAGCTTTCGGAGCAGACTTATTATGACGTTCTCTGCTGCGCTCAACTTTTCAACAAACATATCAGACACTTTCCCTCCCTTTGCCGATGTCTTAAAGATGATTTCAGCAGGCAGCTTCGAACCGTCTGCTCGGATCGTCACATTCATAGTTAGACCTTCTTTGTCGCCAGGTGGATGCCTCACCGGAACCTGAAAACGATATTACACACTGTGACCAACGCTTTCCGTCCGTTTTCCATTGTTGATTAGTTTATTGATCGCGAACCGTCACGCCACCTGGTACACGGCTATTTTAACAACACCATACGGCAAGTGCAGTACGGTGGACACAACGTCTGGTAAAATTTGAAAAACAGACGGTGGGCTTTGTATGTGCTGTACCTGCTTAACTCTCTTAGGAGAGATAGTTTTCCTCCTAGGAGCTTCCATCCAGACCATAGTCTGATCCATGTTTAAGACTCGAGATTTCGGCGTCTTCTTGTTATGAATATGTTCTTCGATCTCCAAGAAGAACTGCTGGTGAACATCCTGAAACGACATTAAGAAACAGATGACGGGCTGATATTATTTTATTTTGGGCTAATTTTACTTTTCGGGCTCATTTTACCAAGTCTGCTTCGGTGAAAGTGATCTTCCGCGTCATATTCGTGATCTCTCTGGTCACAAGACTGTAGTCCCTTTCGAATCTGGCACACCAACAGTCAGACGCCTTGAACTCGGTGCCTCCAAAATTGCGCACAACAATATCCCTCGCTTTTTCCTGGATATCTCCGTTGCTCACTTCTTGTCGTTTTCCTGGACAGCGGAGGTCCAGAACCCATCCATAGAGTTCTACCTTCATTTGAGGATACATCACGGGAGTCTTCTTTCTGACAGGAGGAGGTCCGGCGCACCTTTACACCTCAAAGTAACTCCGCTGCGTCATTTCTTTACATTAGAAAAATCTTAAGTTACATACTGAGCCAACCTGTCAAAGGGGTTGTAGAGATCTGCACTCTTCTGGCGAATTCCGCTATGGAAGTTTTCTTCTGGTTGTTTTCCCCGTAGTAGTAATTAGAGACACGTCTCTTTTCCACAATGGAGTAGGTATTCTGGTGCCTGCCCATGTTCTCCGATGCTTTTCCAAAGATACTCAGAAAACGTTCTGCGATGCTGACGAGCCTGGCCAACGATCCCAAGACGTGACCAGTCGGCGCGTGGCCGCAAAGTTTTGACCAAGTTGTTCACCTCCCCAACTTCTGCAGCGCAGCACAACGATAAATGGCTGGTTACTGAAGATATCGTATGCATACCCACAAGCGAAGAATTGCCTCGAAGATCCTCCAAACTTAAACGTAGACAAAGGCAAGAGAATCGCAACTCGAAGCTGGAATTTCAGAAATGATGCATATTGCGTCAGCCTTGCTCATGGAAAGGCTGCTCGGACTGGGGAGTAAGCCGTGTGACCAACAATCGGCTGGTTTTACGTACGTACGCCGTAAATACTATCCATGGTCCTGGGTAGAAATGTACGGGTAGGGCATTTCTTTCGTCGAGTTGAACGAGATTTTACAATACACGATTTACGAATGTACACCTCAGTCTTTCACGAGGGGAAGACACAACAGGAAGCGGAAGTAACGTCAAAATCTGGGCGGAACATCGGCATCAGTCAAGTAATTTGATTGTGCGCTGGTTGATTCGCTAATTGATTGGTCTGTAACACTATATGGGTAGAAGAGCAACTGATCACTACAGTTTTGAGTGTTGTGTCAAACTTCGTTCTCTTTTCTCGTTTTCTCTCCTCCAGTTATCGCAGACATGGATTCTATTAACCCCTTGAACATCCTAAAGCTTTTGCAGATGGACTATGAACAGGATTTTCAACCCAACGACTCTCCAAGTGACCATGACGAGTTGCTCAAGGCACTCATCAAGGTATGGTAGTTTGTTGATAAGGTATACACTTGAAGCCTATCCGAATCCATCATTCGCTTGCAGACTTCCTGGATATTCATATCAACCAAGCTGGAAGTCCGATCTTGGCCATCGAGGACGATCTTCAGTACGAGCTACAGATCAGTATGCCGACGTTCGAATAGTTCGAAAAGTCTGTCGCAGAAAACAACCTGTTGACTGGACTTCGCGAAGCTGATTTTGAGCCAACTCCAAACGATCGCCTTGCAAAACCTGACTCAAGCGCAACTGAACCTTCTTCGCATGAGCTTTTTGTGCCCGATCCAAAAGTGCCGTCGAGCCAAGCAGATGATTTCTACTACAAGAAACGCGTTGTATGATTCTGAAGTAATGCCATCACAAAGAGGCGACGTAGTCTGTCAAGTGTTCAAGTCTTATTCAAGAAAGTTACCAGTGTGCGTTAGCTCAATGAATGGAAGCGGCAGGTAGAAGACGGTGGTTCGCGTATCGATAAGCTGAAGGCGTTACGACTGGAGACTGGAAGACAGTTCTTTCTCGCCAAGCAGAAGCCTCGCGTAGTGAAGGACATAGACATCCGGCGATGGGCTATCACCGCGGATCGCGAGATCGGCCTTCCTGGTTTGGTAGCGTCGTCATATTAGGTTAGCAGATTTAAGCGGTAAGTGCCATATCGTGTTCTAATTTTATTTGGTGATTATTTGGTTTTAGCGGTATTTGGTTTTAGCGGTAAGTGCCATATCGTGTTCTAGTTTTGTTTGTTGTCAATATTCCTGAACGATTTAATTTGCGGTTTAGGTACTACGGTATCTGCGACCGCAAAATCACCAAGTTCGTGACAGAAAAGTATCTGCAGGAAGAACCAGATAGAAAGAAAAGTGCCGACGAATGCGTTGCTTCCGTCAGATCAAGGATTCAAGCATATACACTGGACTGCCTCTGGAACGCTGATCAGTCTGGATTCGAATACGAGATGAGGCCAGGGCGGACGTTGGATTTGGTGGGCGCAAAGCACGTTCTTGCTCTCACTCGGTCTATGAATTCCATGACTCACAGTTACACTGTGATGATGTGTGTCTCACCAGGTGCTCGAAAGTATCTTCCCGTTCTTTTCACTACACTGCAGGAAGATAAAGGTGTCTTCGAGCCGATCGTGAAAAGAACGATGTTTAGAGCGAGCAACGTTCACGTTACCGCATAAACATCCGGCAAAACGACAAAGGAGCTTTTCGTCGAATGGTGCGAAAAGGTCTTCTTCCCACAAATAGACGGACAGTGCTTGTTCCTGGCAGATTCTTGGCCGACGTTTGCCGATCAAGAAGCTGTAGAGGAAGTCAAGCCAGAGGAACTGGAGTACGAGATCATCACGATTCCTCCTAAAGTCACCGGCCAGATCCAGCCTCTAGATGTGCTGTGTTTTCGGATGTACAAAGGATACTTTCGAAAGGTGTCAAACTGGATATTTCTGAACGATCAACTTGTGCAGGTTCACCATCGGGACGTTATTCTCAAGCTGCATTCGCTGATATATCAGCAGTTCATTTCTCGTAGGTTTGAAAATCTCATCGCATAAGCCTGGCATTTGTCTGGATACATTGACAGGTCTTACAAGTACGTAAATCCTGCGGAATTTTGTTTTGATGGACTAGTTGGTCCTTGTGACCGTCTTGACTGTAACCGCTCGTTGCTGTTGAAGTGTGGCTGGTGTAAGGCTCCATTGTGCTTCCATCATTTTTAGGAGAGATATCATCTCTGTAAAACTTATGTTCCTTGATGGTCTCTATTTTTACCATGTCCCGCCCAGATTCTGACGTCACTTCCGCTTCCTGTTGTGTCTTCCAGGATTTTTTTCTACCGGCCTGGTCTATCCCAGTCGATAGAGAAAACTTTCCTCTACCTCTCTGTCGTTTCAGTTTGTGACATAAGACTGGAGCATTGGCTAAATCCCCTCGTCAGTACAAAATGGTACGTACATAATCTACAGTACAGTGATCCAAAAGGAAAACACATCTGTCAGACGAAAGCTTGTCCAAAGTTAAATCAGGAATAAGAAAGCGAAGAGAATCAAAATCAGATAACAGCAGTAAAGCCAAGTCACACAGGTGACAGGTACAAAGTAAACAGGAAAAGCTAAAACACGAAAAATACATGCAAGCCCTTTGAAATCAGGACAGAGCGTGGAAAAAGACTTGCAACGCAGTTACCAATGTCGGTAGAGAACTTTAAACCATAAAAAGGGCAGAAGTAACATTACGAGTTTGAACCCCAACGAAAAAGAGACAAAAATGGTATGCGAAAGCCTTCTGTGGTTTCAGTCAATGCCCATCCGAGCATTGCGTTCCTTCAACAAAACTGTCTCGTCCCATATCAGCTCTTTCAGGCGTTCTTTCGGCAGATCATCGTACTCCACTTCGAAAGTGAAGGGTTCTTCGGAGACAGGTTCGTCGCCGGGATCGTAGTAGATATCCAAGTATGGATGTCGCAGTGCTTCCTCCACTGTGATCCGCTTGTCAGGATTGAACGTCAGCATCCGTTCCAACAGGTCCAGTGCTTTTGCATCTGCAGCGGGGAATATCTTCAGCCAAGGCTGCTTGGCTTTGGACGGAAGCGACTGCAGGTAACTACGAGCCTGTATAGCAGAATTTTAGTGATTACTTTTTCTTCAGAATTTAAAAGCAACACCCTTCCGTCTAGACGCACTCGTTCGTTATAGATGCTATTTAGGTCCTCCGCGGTAGGTGATCCAAGAATGTTCAGGATATGATTCAACTGATCGAGGTCTGAAAATAACAAAGTTGCTTAGAGTTTAAGCTCGTTTTCTAGTCGAGAAAGTTCGGAGGAACTGCGAGGGTACGCCCGGCACGCATGAGACAACAGATGAGAAGACTGCAGAGTGGCCATTGAATATCCCCACACACGTGCGCATGTGACATCAAAAGGTGAACGTACCGGCCGTTACAAACTAGCATAGCCGGGCTAACGTAGTGCGCAAGTTAACCCGGGTACGAATTGACTTACAATGTTTTCCAGGGAAAATTGGACGGTTACTCAGGCACTCGGCCAAAATGCACCCGACGGACCACACATCGATGGACTTGGTATATCCTCGAGAATTCAGCATAATCTCAGGAGCACGATACCATCTTGTGGCGACGTATTCAGTCAGGAAGCCCCGATGATCATGCTCCGGATCAGCCACCCTCGCCAGTCCGAAGTCACAGATCTTCAGGTCGCAGTTGGTGTTTAGGAGGAGATTACTGGGCTTCAAATCGCGGTGAAGGACGTTGGCTGAATGTATGTACTTCAGACCACGTAGGATCTGATAAAGGAAGTAGCAGACATGGTCATTGGAGAGACGTTGTGTCTTGAGGAGCTTGAACAGATCAGTTTCCATTAATGCCTGAACGATGTATACATCGGTCATTTGCTCGATTGTCGGAGCCCGAAGAACGTCGCGAATGTCGATGATGTTCTCGTGTTTGAAACGACTGAGAATCTTGATCTCTCGGAGGGTTCTCTGGCAGTAGGTCTGATGTTCGAACGGGGAGATTTTCTTGATAGCCACTTTCATCTTCGTGACGGAATCGTGAGCTGCGACAACCATACCATATGCACCTTCACCTATGAACTGCAGGTTCGAGTAACGAACGCCAACGTTAAATATTTGTCCTCTGACTTCCTGCGATCCGGGAGGCAAATCTCTCAGCAGACGGCTGGCTGGAATTTCAGGTGCGGGATGAGAGTGAGCGGATACTGCAGAATCGACATCCATGTTGAAATCTCCCATCCGTGAGGGTTTCTTGTCCTCTACTTCCATAGTTTCAGGTTCCGCGGCTGCAAGACCGTTCATCTGCCTGTAAACAACACCACCAGAGTTGCACGAGCAAACTTCTACATCATCCCCATGCCCGTCAACGGAAATAATTTCACACGACGCAGACTAACATCAACAATTAAGATGACCGTAACCTTCGAAAGCAAGACCCCAGCGGCTGGGGCCCAGCCGCCCTGCTGGCCGCGGCACACAGATTTAGATGGAAGCCACACGAAGACGGACAACTTGCTAAGTTAAAACAGGAGCACAAGTAGGCATGGTGAGCAGTGCCAGACAAATCAGCGAACGGTTTTCTTTTGGGTGAGTCCTCCACCCAGTGGGTCCCCAGGACAAAACCTGGGGGCTGATTTGCCATTCGTTCGAATGTTTCCCAAAATATTCTAAATTTTGATGTTCGATTAATTTTATTTTTCTTCCTACGCATGTGCCTTAAGAGATTCTGACTGGACAGGTACCTTCCAGCGTTCGATTGCGGTACATCAGATCGGCACAGTGTGCTTCGTTGAGGTTGCAGGGAGGGAGACGAATACAGGTACGGGATCCGTGAGCGGCAATGCAGCACCATTTGCAGCTTGCGCAAGCTACAAAATCAGCTTGCAAGGCGTTTCTGAATTGCTCGTCCGAAAACTCGAGTAGTTAAAGCGTCTGAGCTGAAGTACGACGTAGATATCTTGGTAGCTGACATATGTTGTTCTTCATTTTGACAGGCAAAGACTATGTCAGGCCGAAACCGAAAGGGCACAAGTCCAGGTGAAGGCAGCAGCAGAGGCAGAAACGCTAGTCCAGATGCCGTCTCCGATCGCTCCAACAACACCCACGAAAGGCGTAAATCTGGTCCACAGCGAAAGCGAGCTCAGAAAGACCCTAATGCACCAACTCGACCACTGTCAGCGTACCTGCTTTTTCTTTTGGATAAGCAAGAGGAGATTCGCAAAGATAACTCGGAGATCACCGGCGTTGCTGATGTCACTCGAATGGTTGGCGCAGCTTGGCGGGAAATTACTCCAGAAACCAAAAAGGTCTGTTTCAGATTTTGTGTTGATCAACAAACAATAATCCAACAAGTTGCGGCACTAAATGCCGGTCTTGAAAAACACGAAAAAACACAGTTAAGGAACATAGAAACCAACTGCAGAGGAAACCTATTAGGTTTTCATGCACCTGCATAGTTGAACCCTCGGTAAATGCTCAGAACAGTGTATGCAGGTGGGCGAGAGGGAGTTCATTTGCTGCGGCGTCGTTTGCTGGCCAAATTTTGGTTTTTTGTTGGTGCTGGAAAATTTCAACTTAGTGAACTTATTAACAGCTGTATTAAGTTTTCACTCTTAACAGCCGGAGATGCAATTAGAGATCTGTATATTCGCTGTTGGTTTCCCAGCAAAAAGTAATTTGCTGTTTTTATCTTGTTTCCAGAAATACGAAAAGAAGGCGGCGATTGAGAAGGAGAAGTACCACCAGGAGATGGCCGAATACGAAAAGACGCAAGATCATCGGGATTGGGTTGCTTCTCACAACAAGCAGAACGATGAAGAGAGTCATGAGGCAGAGAAAGATGACGCCGATGCTGCAAGTCCAGCTCCTAAAGCCAAGAAGCGCAAGCATCGTCGAAGTGGCCGTGACAGTGGTGCTGAATATTCAGGGGGTCGCAAGCGTACAGAACGAGAGACTTCCGTAGAGTCGGACAGACCTCCGAAGATGCTAAAGAAACGCGGTCGAATGCATCCACCGAAGCAGTCAACTCCGGCTTCGGGCTCTTCTTCCCCCGAAAAGTCGGATCATATGTCGGCTGCACAGAAACGCGATGTGCAGAAACGTGCCTTGATGGTCAACAACAAAAGTACGTGTCCGCTGTAGAAATTTTAATCATAACATTCAAAATTCAACACAAATCGAGGGAGAATTCTAAATTCACAAGGCGAGGAAGACTCTACGAAATCTTCAAAATGTCAAACGATGAAACTGAAACATCGAAGGATGAGACTGTACGATGTAGGAGAATAACGGAAAGTAACCTGAATTTTACATGAGTAAAGCAAATTAGAATATAAGCCAACAAACTCGACAAGATTGTTTTCTAAGTGGCGCACGCTTTCAGCCAGTAGCTTCGGAAAGATGCGCCATTTGGCGAAAAGTCTTGTTTAGTGGGTCTGCCGAAGCTTCCAAATGAATAGACAATCATCATTATACAGATCACACGATCATTTTTACAGAAGATTCTCCGTCGATCAACTTCGCTCAAGAACTACGCGTGCCAGTTTTCACCAAGGAATTCCAAGCCTGGAATACCCAACGCGAGAAGGATCTTCGCACCGTTCGTCATGCCGCCCACGAGTCGGAGATGGACGTGGCTGGCATGGAGATGGTGCAGCAGCACGAGAAGCGCGCTGTGGAAGACGCAGCTACTGCCGAGGCGAAGTTGGAGGTGCTGCGCAAGGCCAAGAATGAGATCGTCAACATTCTGCTGCGAGAGTTTTCGGGCATGAAGTTGCCGAGTGGCTTGATGATTGACGAAGACTCTGTCGAAGAGTATATGGTCGAGCTGGAGAGCGTCACCACCAAGAATCCAGCTCGATATGCCGAACTACTACATAAGGTGCGCGACGTGGCGCCGCTGTTGGAGAACTACATGCCTCATCTACGTGATCGCTATTAGGACTTTCATAAGAGTCTCCGTTCCAAGTACCTTGCTGTTTTGTCCGAAGCCAAAGAATGTGAAGAAATGGAATTACTGATTGAATTATCGTTAAAAATTTCTCTCCAGGAAACTCGGGTTGTCTTCTGCGATTGATGAAAATTAATCGCTACTTACTAAACCAGCTGTACATGAGTTATCCAGATAAATTCTGCTGAATTTGATGGACAAGATGTCACTTTGATAAATAGAATGTTGCACCGGACGAAAGAATATGGGACGTGGGAAAATGAACTGAACCGGATCCTTGTTTCAAGCGGCGCATGTTTTCGTTGCTACCGGCTGGATGTATGCTCCACTTACGAGGGGATCATGCCTGTCCCGACGTGCCGATAGTTAAACCGACCCGGCCAAACTATAGAAGAGATAAGGCTGCAACGTACGCTTGATTCCATTAGTATCATTCAATATTAAGCCAAAAAGTTCAGAGAAGAGGTAATTTCAAATTTCTCGAAACGATGAGTCACTGATCCGGCCCTGTTTTGTCCAACGATTGGCTGTGCAATTTCCTGCATATCTGCTTCTCTACTTCTCTGCTTCTCCGGCTCGAAGGCTGGATAAGTAGACAAACCAAATTTCATTTTCGTTGCTTCTGCTGTATAAGACTCGATGTTACCTGCGCTTCTGTCTCAACAATCACATGTCGATCGATCGATCGCTTCTGACCATGTCCATCCCCTCCAGTATGATGCCGTCCCGACTTAAGAACAAGGTCAGTAGTCCAGCCGTCGGAGGAAAGGCAAAAACAGGGGCGAAAGAGAAACCTCCCAGCAACGAACGGCGTTACGACAAATGGACCAATTCCCCTGCTGAGAGCGCTCTAGTTGACTGGCACGAGGATCCCGATAATCTGGATCGATGGAAGTTCACATCCAAAGACAAAGGCTCTGGAAGGAAGAATACTTCGGAGAAGACGAGATCACGGCATATCTTCGAGCACGAGGCTTCGAGCGATCGCTCGCGCAGGTAACCTCCAAGCTCAAAAGCCTCGAAACGTCCTACAGAAAGGCCCACGACGAGCTTGTGAGTCAAACTGGGACAGGCATTGATGATTTGGATGAGCGAGCGAAGATCGATACAGTCAGAAGTAAGTTTTTCGACCGATCGGTCGGGAATTATTTTTTGCTATGGTTCCACAAGTCCCATGCCGTTTACTGTTCGCAGAGAAATTACTAACGAAGTGTTATCTCTGGGATCGTCTTCATCCCCTCAACTGCGATCGACCGTCGATGGTTCCTCCAGCTGTGATGGACAACACTGACCCTATCGACGAGAACGAGGATGAGAACGGTCTCCCTATGGAAGAGGACGTAGAAACAGTTAACGAGGATTTCGGACTGGATGAAGTAGCAGATGACGTCATGCACCACGAAAGCACACCGGAAGTGGAGCAACCTACTCAGGGTACAGTTAACGTCACACTCACCTGTATACATTATGCTTGATTGGCTGTAACAGCACCAGACTACACGTTGAGTTCCTGAATGCCATTTCGGCAAACCAATCAACTATAAAATGTAAGGGTGAGTGCGATGTTGATTGTACTCCTGCAGCCAGTACGCCGGGACCTTCAAAAGGCATCATCAAGAAGGGAAAGGCCAAGCCTCTTAGTCTTCCGGAAGTCATCCAACAACAGACGCGCGAACGACTGGCGTTTGAGAAGGACAAACTGGCTCGACAAGAGCGTAAAGAGTACCTGGACAGAGAAGAACGTGAGAAGGATCGCCAAGGGGAACAAGCGAAAATGCGACAGATCGAAAGAAATTCTTTACTGGAAATAGAATCGATGAAACTACGTATCGAACTTAAAAAGCTAGAAACTTCGCTTGATCAAGCGCCGGTGTAAAAGTACCCGTTATTTTCTAGAACTATTCGCTTCACTTGTTCTCTTCTCTCGATCGCGTTGACGGGTCCTGTTTCACGAGTTGTTTCCGGAAATCCGTTCATGTCCTTGTCTGTTTCTTTCCCCCAGTCTGAGTCGTACAAGTCGCCGAGTAAGAAGTTATGGAGAACGACACAAGCTCTTGTGTACAAGATTACCTTTTTGTGCTCCTTAACCGTACGAACAGGAAAATTCAAACTGCGTAGAGAAGGGAATCTTCCCTTTACCATCCCAATACAGTGTTCATTCACTACTCGAGCACTCGCCAGAATTTTGTTAAATTTCTCTTTGTCCATCCTTTCGGCAGCAGGCTTCTTGTAACAGGGAATAATATGCTCACTAACGGCAAACCCGCTGTCAGTTAGCAGATATTCCCCCGCCTCAAAGAATGAGCGATCGCTCGAGTTCAACTTGCTGTGCCGGTAGACTCTGTTATCATGGGCAGCACCACAGAAACCCGCATTGACATGTAAGATACGTCGTTGATCATCACACACAATCAAAGCGGAAATTCCGTATTTATTCTTGTGGCTGAAATAGGCTGACCCACCCAGCGACGGCTTCTTCGCAAGAACGATGATTGTTCCATCAGCAAATCCGATGCAGTTAGGAAAACCAGACTGTGTAAGAATGCGCTGCTTCATCCGGGATTTTTGCTCTTTGTTCGGCCAGGTAACATACTTCTTTTCCAGAGAGAGGATAGCCTTCAAACAACGTTCACAGTACAATTCCACACTTCCTTCGGATATTCCAAAATGTCGCGCGATCTTGCCCACAGGTGTGCCTTCACAGCCGAGACGGTGAAGGAAAACGACGAGCTGGTATACGGGACGAGCTTGTTGATGTCGGAAGTTGTTCTGGAATACGGGATGGCGGCTGATCAGCCGTAGCAAATTCCGGAAAGACTCCTTGGACATTCTCACTTCTTGCCGCCAGCGATCGTTGTCCAGCTTTAATAGAACGTTATGGAAGAAGTCTTTACTCTTCGGTACCTCTGTTCGGGGCAACAGGCAGCGAGTAGCGGAGATCAGACTGAGAATGTTCCGAGGCGACGTCAGATTCTCTGCATCTTCCGTAGGGGGTAATTCATCGTAGTCGTCACACAGCAGCGAAACAACCTCTTCGGCCACGATCAGCGTCTCGAGATCCGCCACGATACGTTGTTTCTCGTGTGAAGAGGCCATCCTGAGCGCAGGAGATGATTCGTAGGGGAATGCAAAGAGGAGATACTTGCGAACGATCGTTCGTCTCGAAATTAGAGTGGGGAATTGGCGGTTCGAAATTTGAACAGGAGCATTCAATTATGGGAGAAGCAGAGAAGTCCTTGATTGGATGATTTGTTTTAAGGGAGGTCTAGCTAAATTTCCAGTTTACCTGCTTCTCTGATGCGTTTGGCTTGATATTGAATCATGCTATTAATGTGCTGCTGAACAGCCCATTGCTGAGTTGATTGTCAACCAATTCAGCAACGGGTTGTTCAGCAGCTCATCGGTGCTTGATTCTCGATTGCTTTGCTCGGCTATCCTTTCGACGGTTTCGTAAGAAGTAAGAATCGTAAGATATCTTGGATCTTGAATAGTTGAATCTTGACCGTCTTTGTCCCGCTTTCATTTCCCGTTTGTATACTGCGTTTGCCCTTCTGCCCCTCCAGTTTGTCGCTGTGAGCACTCTCCTGGCTGTAAGCAAGAAGAAACTGCGACGGAGAAGAGGAACTGTGGTCGACCGAGTAAGGATACTTGTAAGTTCCGCTAATTTGTACCGTATTATCGTCCATAATCATAAATCATCCTAAAGGCGGTTTCTCTAAAGTCGAACGGCAGAGATGTCTCTATTGGCTGGACCACGACGAAAACAGATAGTGTCTGTCAATCCTCAAGGACTCAATAACGCAGAAGGTACGTCTTCCATGTCCAGCATACTCGTACTCACATGTAACCACAAGTGTTGAAATCGCCATACGCACGTACATAGAGACTTGAACTGTCAACTGTGTTGTAGAATGGAAACAGTTCGGTGGGAAACTCATGGCAAAGTCTGGGTGGCAAGTTGGAGAAGGTCTGGGGGCTAATCGACAGGGAGCGACGGAGCATGTGCACATGAAGTTCAAAGACGACAGTTTAGGTGGGATCTTTTGCGTACCTGCTTCCGCCGGAAGTGCGCTGTGAATTCGGAAACGAAGCAGCATAGTCCCCTCGGGAAGCCCTATACACATAGACCAGTGCCTTACTCGCATGTATCATCGATCTTTGTTGTCATCTATAGGTCTTGGATGTACCATCCAACACGAGAAGAACTGGCTGGCCCACAACGACGACTTCAACGATCTACTTTCCTTCTTGAATCAACAGCATGGCACATCTGCCGGCGGTGAAGAGACCGTCGTTTCTTCTGCGAAGGAAAGCGAGCAGCTGGTGCAGGTGTCGCTGGAGAAGAAGTCTAAAGATTCCAAAGGAAGACTCAAGTGAGTAACGGGAACTTGTCAGCCGATGAAAAGTAGGTTAGTATGCATCAGCTCTACTGTGTTACATTTATTTTGCTCCTCTTGTAGTTATCAAAAGTTTACTCGTGGGAAGGACTTGAGTTCCCGGTCGACGGACGAAATTTCAATGATCTTCGGTGGGAAAGTGTCCAAGAAGAATAAGGCCACGAATCACGAGGCCGAACTGGAAGTAAGTCCATAACTATACTGTACTAAGCTGGGTCGCTGAACAGTTTTCTCGATTTCAAGTCAATGAAATTCTGGTGCAGATTTCCACCGCGGAAAGGGCCACAGATCAGCCTTCGAACGTGACAGGGCTCAATACTTACGAGAGCAAGGAAAGTCTGCACGATTACTTTGCCAAGAAGATGGCAATGAGAAAGGAAGCTGCCCAGCCTGCGATCAAGACTCCTGCTGGAAGACCTGAACAACCGGAAGCGAAGGAGGAAGTGGAGGCCAAAGCTGATGAAAGCTCAAAGAAGAAGCGAAAGAAAAACATGGAGACTGCTCCGGAACCAAAAGAGAAAGTTAGGACGAGAGAATCATCGAGCAACCTGGTTGAAAGCACCCAAGAGCCTTCTGATGAAGTGGTAGAAAAGAAGTCTCGGAAGCGAAAGAATGTCATGACGGAGAAGAGTGTAGAAGAAACCGTCGAACCCAGTAAGCATTCCGTGACTATATGTTTGACAAGTGAACGAATCATGGATTAGCCAGTCAGAAATTTTTCCTTATCTTGCTATGCTCACAGACGCAATTGAATCAGTGGTGGAAGAGGCCAGCATGGAAGAAACCGAGGAAGAAAGGCGAGTTCATCGAAAGCAAAAAAGGCTGGAGAAACGCCTGGCGAGAGAAGCCCAAGAGCAAGAAACGAAAGAAGAACCTTTGGAGATGGACACTGACGGTCTTCAGTCCGCGGCGTGTGCTCAGCCAGATATCGTAAGCATGGTGAAGATACCGGTGGACTCTGACAACGGGACCGATGTCGATTACACGGGCGTTGGTGAGACTGTAACGAATGTGAGAGATTTGAAGAAGACCATGTTTGGCATGTCCATGGGCGCTATTAGACAACACTTCCGAAGTTTACCCGAGGAAACTAAAGCAGGCATATTTCCCGGTTCGAATGTCTTTGATGTCAAAGGCTATGGCGATGAATTGTTCTTCTGAGTTTTATCTTCCGGATGAATGGAAAAATAATGGGGAAGGCTCCGCACACCTCCTTTCACCGCCATAGCCTCCCAATACCAGCGTCTAATTCCAAATCGTCACCACCGTATACTGTACACGCACGACGGGAAAATATGGGGCCAGTAGAAATTATGGGACCAGGCAGACAAGACGGCAAAACTGAAATGCAACCGTAGAAAAGTGTCCAAAAGTGTATTGCTGTGAATCAGTCGCGCACGTACATACTGCTGCACCGCCGTAGCGAAAAGGCCTGGTCCCAAAATTTTTACTGGTCCCATAATTTCCCGTCGTGCGTGTAAACCACTTTCTAATTGAGGGCCAGCACCAGGGACTTCGAACACCACTTTTTGCCAGATTGATTTTATTGTTTGTTCTTGAAGAAGGAAGTTAGTTCAAGCTTCTGTCGTAATCAGCTGGCTAGAAGTGTTTTTCGATAACGGGATCTTTGGGATCGGGGGTCCTTCCTGCACTCTGAACTTGCCACAGTTAACACCGCTAAATCTCTGGTTATAGTGACCGCGTTTCGATAAGCTACTATCGTACCAGTCCTCCCTCGACGGCCTGACAGTTTGTGGATCTTTTTACTGTTGAAACTGTCTGAGAACCACTTTCACAGTTCTTTTCTCGAGAATAACGCTGTCTCTGGACCTCGACCAATGATCAGCTCGTAGGCGCAAACGCATGCGAAAAAAGTCATTTTTGGTCAGGATATTTCGAACTTACAAGTGAGTCAAAAGGGTGAATGTCCGAAGAACCTATTTTCACCACTGAACCCCGTTGCACATCTCAATGAAAGAAAAATGGTGAGCAGAGATTTCAGATTTTAGATTTCAATTAATTAACGGTAATGAACGAAAGTTGGCATCCCAGACAAAGGCGACAAGAGTGTTCTCCCGGGTGGCGCACGTTCCCAGTGTTGTTGATCGGAAGCGTGCGCCGCTTGGATGAACGATCTTGTTGAGTTTGTTTTGCCAAGTGGCGCACGTCTTCGGTGTTATTAGCCGGAAGCATGCGGTACATCGGTGGACTATTCAGTCGAATTCGTTTGTGTAATTCCCAATCATGCTCCGAGTTTGACGCTTTCGGAATCGTTTTGCATGCGAGGAAGAAATACAGTTGGAAGTTCGAAATTTTGGAATTAAAGTCTCCACCGGACAAGATTTTAACTTTTATGGAGGAGTGAAACGACTTGTTTGCGCAGTTTGGGCTCCATTCATGTCGCACAATGTTGACGCTGTTTGTCAGACATTCTTGTCCAGTCTGTCCTTGTCGGCCGCGTTACTAATCAAGCCACAAAGTTTATAAGGGTTCACTTTTATTGCGTGTGAGAGGCACATCAAAGGTGATGTTCCTTGCTCTTCTTCTTTCGTTCCCTTCTGTCACTTGACCAGTGAGTAATTTTATTGCACTCATTTGCGATTGCCGAAAGGCGGCGTGGGCTCCCTCCCGTCTTCTTCTTGCTTCGTCCTCGTTCTCTGTCCACTGGGTTAATGTTAGTTCTTGTTCTTCTCTGTGCGGTGTCCATAATGATCAAGATGGGGATTGATTGCTCCTTTGGCTTGTCTGCCTCCTGTCCATATTAACCTGCTGCTTCCTCCTTGGGACTGACCAATGGCCAGTCCAAGACGGTCGTTAGGCTGCATGGGCGGTGTTCGTGGGTCCAACTTCTCAGGAAAAACGAGGTCGTTAAAAAGACATTATCCCTTCTTCTTCCTGGTCAACCACGACGGTTTATTCTTCTTGGTTTGTTATTTCGGTCGGCAAAAGTTAACGGTCTACTGTAACTTTCGCATCTGTTCTTCCATCCGTCATTCCTGAAATCGTTTCTGCCGAATGCGACTTGTTGGATCTGGACGCCCAGATCTCTGTTATCCTATCAGCCAATTACTTTTGCCGTTTTTTGCATTTAATTCGTAAGAGGTTTTCGTACGAATATCTCAGGGAGAATGGATCGTTTGATGTTGGCTGTGTGCGTATTTGTGATGATACTGGGTTTCGCTTCGGGGATGGAGAACTCGTCGGACGACTTGGTTTTGCTACATCCGTGCCTTGAACACGAGTATTGGAATAACGGGACTTGCAAGCAGTGCTCGACCTGCATGACGGACCAGCAAGTGATCGAAACTTGCTCCACAACAAAAGACACCGTCTGCCGATGCAAAAGGTAAGTTGAAAGCATCCACAATCAAGGTTACGTGTTGACAAAAAGGTCCTCGGGAACTTTAACAAGAATGATCGGGCTAGTTCAAATTTCTAATGAAAATTTGTGTTTTGCAGTGAAGGTTACCTAGACTCTGTCAACCACATTTGCCGGTCGTGCCGCGAGTGTCCGACGGGTTCCCTCATATCCGTAGGGTGTACGGAGTTCAGCGACACCCAATGCTCTCCTTGTCCCGAAGGAACCTTCCACAACCTTGAAAAGAATGTCTGTCAGGATTGCCAAGCGTGTCTGGATGGCGAGGCGGAAGCTGAGGCATGTGGACCTACCTCCGACCGAGTCTGCGTCAACGGATCCATCGCACGTGAGTTAGTTGACAGATATTTTACTTCAAAAGCTCACAAAAATTATGTAAACTTTTCCGTATTCCTAAACATTTCATTTTAATCATCGGTGAAGGTTCCCTTTGTGCAGCAGCTGTGTATGCTGGAATCTGCCAGAGGTGCACTAACTGAGTGACTGAGACAATTTTCTACGTAATTTTTTGTATTCACAGTATCGATAAGCAGCTACTACTTCATGGGTTCTTCGTACAAAATCAATGGAGTCACATCTGGACGTCCGGAACGCCAACAGAGCTCTTCCCATTTCAAACGCGACAGTCCCGAACAGGGACGGTCTATCATCGTCCGGCCTAAGATCAAAAGCACCTCAGTGGATCCCATCTTTTGCCTTCCACCGGCATTCATTATAATCGGTACGAGCAGGCATCCTTTGGTGGCAGAGGGCAACTGAGCCAGAATCTGCTTCTTTGACTTTTGATTAATGAGCATTTCTGAACCTGGGACCGTCAAGGTCACAGATGGGGGGTAGAAAGACACATCAGCACCATTAGTCATTTTTTGCGGCAGGAGAAGCTATTAGTCCACTGACCTTAATGGCCCTGGTCATTAATCACCCTGTCCAGCTAACGCAGTATCAATGTCTTACCGGCGTCTTGTGTCCATGATCCATTTAGTACCCGCAAGGTTATCCGCCTATCCCATGAATATTTCTGAAACGCTCAAAGAAATTGATCAATAAAAGATGCAGAGAGTTGAGAGTTGGGCAAACATAACGTACGAGATTGCTTTCCCAAGTGACGCGCGTATCCATTGCAAGAGGCTGAAAGCGTGCGCCAGTCAAAACGACGATCCTGTACGTCTTGTTTACCCCACTCTCAATTCTCTCTGAATAGTTCTCTTACAAAACATTCTAACCCCTGTTATGCGTTTTCTTGCAGTGTTGGTTTGCTACGCTGGACTACGGTTTTACGAGAACTCGGTCGACAGGAAAATCTCCCTGTGCCCGTGGTTTTTAACAGAACCTGCCTCGATCCTCCCGAGAACCGACCTGGAGACCGGACTCCTCCAACCGAACATGACACAAGTACCATCTATTGCCCAGCCAAGAATCTACCGCCCCTTAGGACCTTCGCTGACTCCACTCCATGTGCCATACGGGCGCTCAGTTTCAACGGTCAACGAAGTTGTCCTTGAACGAGGAAGGACCGGCACAAATTCCACGAACCGCACCAGCTTGATGAACAGCTTCGGAATGGCTTCTAACGACCGGGAAATGCCTTCTGGACCTATGATGGACGACTTAGCTGCTTTCATTCCCGCAGGAATGCTTAATCCCAAACTGTAGATTTTCAGCCAATGAATTCACCTGTGATATTTTCATAATTTACTGCCAATATGCCAGTTTTATTTTCATTCCCGTAGTTTCGTGACCTTCCTCGACACAGACAGCGCATTTGAACTTGTAGTTAAAAACTTTAAGAAAGATTGTGACAACGTCAAAACCAAAAGAATTACTAATATTCCATATTGTCATCGTCGACCAAAGTACCATCGTTCTTCTCAACGGCATTCTCAACTTCTTTTTCAACTTCCTCCGTGTTTTCTTTCGCGGCAGCCTTCTCACTAGACTTCACGCCCAACGACTTGAACCCGAATCTTTCCAGTGAGAACGCCCCGCTTTTCTTCCCCTCTCCACCCTCTTCCTTTTTCGTTCCACTACTTCCCCCATTTGCCTCCCTCTTGCCTCGTCCCCGTTTAGTCGCCGGTTCCCCACTATTCCCCACCTTCCCTCCTGTCGTTCTCTTCTTCGAATTCTTACCATTCGAACCACTATTCACCTTAGCCGCGCTTCTCTGCATCGTCACTTCCTCCATGGTCGATATACCCCGCAACAGCGGTGGTACTTCGTCTACAGGCTTCGCAAACGGGTTTGCTCTCTGAGAAGAAGGTATGAGTGTTGGCGTCTCTGGTTCGAATGAGAAAGTTTGTGTCCTCACTGGTGTGGTAGCTTCTGTGGCTTCGTTGGTATCTTCATTATCATCATTGTCTCCGCTGTTACTGTCGGAAGCTTTAGAATGCGGCCGAGAACCGTTTGTCTGTTTAGCGGAATAGCCATCACTGCTTGGCTTCGGCTTTTCGTTAGGTCTGTTATGCCGAACGTTATGGGAGGCTAATCTCGACATGTTATGGTTCGACCTAATGTCTTCCTCTTCGTCATCACTGTCCAGAAGGCTAGTGGCCTGGTAGTTACGTGAGACGGGAGGTGCCACTACCGGTTTCTGGGTGGTTGGTCGCCGAGTCACGGGAGCGCGCTTGCTGAGAGGGTCGTTGGCTCTTTCGGCTGGATCATCAAGTACCACTGGACTGCAACGGACATCAACGTGGTATGTTTACGAGAAGGAATAGAAAAGACGATTTTCAAAAAAGGTTACTTTGAAGGTTTGATGGTGACGGTGGTGGTAGTTGTGTCTTCTTCCTCCTCGTCTTTGATGATAGCGCTGATCATCTGTTCGAGACGCTCGGCTAGACCGGATTTACCCGTCTTGTCGGCGTACTTCCAGCAAGCTTCCATGTCGCGAGGTGTCGGCATCAGACGAGTCATATCTTGCGCGCGGTTCTCGCTGTCGTTCTGACAGTAAAGCTAGCAGCAAAAACAGCCATAATTTTTAGTTAGAAGCTCAGCAAATGAACTCGACCAGGTCGTTTTCCCAAGTTGCGCACACTTCCAGTCAACATCACTGAAAACATGCGCAACTTGGAAAAACGATCTGTGTTTGTTTGCCGAGCTCCCATTTTTTATTAAAAAACCTGAAAAAAGCGAAAGATGGCAGAAAACGAGAGTCACATACAGCGAACATCTTGAGGATGTCAGCGCGGCAAGCGCGAAGTGTCTGTTCGTTCTTGGGAGGGAACAGTCGATGCATGGAACACTTGGCTTCCAGCCTTTCTACTTCCGTGTTCACATCGGCTTGAAGTAAGTCGAAGGGCAGGAGAATGACGACAGGTAAAGGAAGTGTTAGTGGATACCGAGCACCACGACACAAGAAAACTCTGCAAGAAACTAAAACCCTGGTTCTGATCCAACTTTGTCTAACCGGAAGTGAGTGTCTTGCCTAACATTACGGGAATCTTCATCGAGTGACACCATGAAGTACTTGTCGGTCTTGTTCTTCTGTTTCGCTTCGAGGTCCAAACAGGGCGACCAAATCTTGCATAAAGGGTTCCTGTAATGGTAAACTCGAACTATGCCGCTGGAGTCCACAATGCAGGGCGAGGACCGGAAGCCAAAGCCCATCCAGGATAACGTCGACTTCGGAGAGAGCGGAAGTCGTTGGTCAGCAACGATGACTTCCACTCGACGCTGTCCCATACAGTACATGGAGAAACCCATGCATTGGTCCCCTAAAAAACTCCAGAAACAACTAAGCAACTTATTCACGGAACCATTCAGGAGATCGGCGAATGACATTTACTCCTACACACACCTGCATACCGATGTGCCACAGTGAATGTACCACTTACTGAATGCAGGTTGATGATCATTTACGAAACTGTAGCCTCAGGTCGGAAAACCAAAGCCGCTCATCCTTGGATTCACCTGCATACGACGTCAGTGCAGCAACGCACGAATCGGTGTATGCAGGTGGATGAAAGATGGCGCATGTTGTATACCGGCATAGATTACAAAACTTCCGTTATACCTTTTTACCTGTAAAAGTTGGGTCCGCTACGTGGTACGCCAGCATGAACAGCCTTTGCCTCGCCGCAATGGCGACCAACGGACCAGGGTAGGCTAAAGTGTACTGCTGGTATCCGGAGAAGGTAATGACTCTGAGCATCCTCTTGTTGGTGGCCACATAGCACCATTCATCTCCGAGTGCTATGCCTTCCACCCATTCCCCGGCATCCAAGTCCAGCGTCCACCTGTCGCGATCAGACGCGGAACCTACCATGTTGAATTGAATCTTGCTGGACTTGACTTCACTGTCGTCGGCTACTGAAGGTTTCTGCGAGGCGAGGAGGAAACCTTTGTTGTTCATCGTACCCAAGGTGAAGTTCTCCGTGTTGAAGACCTTGAAGCAATATACGGAAAGGTCAACAATTAATTACTCTCTAAACAAGAGAATGACTTGGCCTACCTGGATGGAATGATGGTACGCTGCGTTGTGGTAGATCACGTCGATGGACTTCTTCGTTTCGCCAAAATCGTCCTCCTCCTCGTACATCTTCATGTAGCCCATGTCGTTCCAGACCATGAAACTACTTTGGAGAAACGACGGCGTCGAACCTAGTACATTTATACATATGACATGACCCGTCAACTCCAGTCCGACTCGATTTGGTGACTGCAAAGAGTCTTTTATACCTGGCTGGAAGGCTTCTTGCATCGGTGTGCGAGGTTGATACGGAGGAGCCCGCACAATCTCCCGAGCTCGCGGAACGGCAACGTCACTTTCCAGATCTACATCATCCTCGAAGATGCCGTCCGGACCGTCATCGACGCTTGTCCTCTTTGGTTCAGCGTGGTTGCTGTCTCCTTCGGAATATATCGAAGCCACGGTGGAGACGACCACAGGCTTGGAAGACTCTTTCGCTGCCTGGAATATCTCGTGCTGCTTCTCGGCACCTGGCACGAACGCTTTCTCGATCAGCGCAAAATGTCCTAAAGAAAAACCACAGTGGATGGATAGTACATGAAACCGATAATTGGAAATCAATTTACCATGGTCGTCACTGTAAGCTAAGGAGGCCGCCGACGCGATCGGACTCCATTGCATCCCGCAAATTCTCTTCTGTTTCGGATGTTTGAACACGTTGACAGCTTTCCTCGAGCTGAAGTTGTACACCACAATTGTGCCATCATTTTGACCCGTGGCGATGTGTGTTCCACACGGCGAGAAGGCACACAGCCCGACGTCTTCTTTGACAGCAGGATCAGCCAAGGTACCCACGACCTCCCACTTGTCCCGGTTGTACAGCTTCACTTCCTTGGTGTGTGGAACCGCCAAAAAGGTCCCTGTCTTCGGTGAGAAGGACAGACGAGCAAGGTGCCTGGCAAGGATAAAGTCATTGCATTTGGGCACGACGTTGTCGATGGTCTTGAGACAAGCGTAGGTCTCTATGTCCCATATCTTGACCGTTCCATCACACCCTAGACATCGTAATGTCGAGTCATGTCATATCATGTCATATCATGCCATTACCAAATGACATTCTGAGTTTCTAACTCACCGGAAGAAGCCACGTATTTCCCTTTAGGGTCAACAGCTACGCTAGTTATGGGACCCAGATGACCAACACAAGTATGAGTAGTCTCTACCAAGCCTGATTCAACTCCGAAGTGGATGATTCGAAGAATGAAGTCGGCACTTCCGGCCACGATGATCGTACCTTCGACGTTGGCGGCCAGGCAGGTTACTTCAGCGCTGAAAGAGGCTATGACGGCTTCTTCGCTTCCGTCACTGAGCTTGTAGGATTGGACGAGGTTGGAGGCTGACCCCACGAAGAAACGACTGCCCTGGGAGATGAACAGATTATGGATTGGGAAATCCAATGCAACAGGTATCAATCAAAGCATCTGACAGCAACCGTGATGTTACCCGTGAGCATATGGCAAAGCCTGCCTCTCCAAGGCTGTACGATGTTCCGATGTCGTCGATGCCTTCGAACACCCGGACGTCTCCGTCGGAGCCACATGTTAGAATGAACCTGGAAGACACATGCGCGTTCGTGGAGCGAAAAGACTGCTTGCTCGTTACACTCGTACACGTGTACTGCGTTGCACTTACTTTCCAGAATCGTCGATGCAGACGTCGGTGTGACCTTCTCCATAAGCTGTACGCACTCCAGAGATAGGCATTCTTGTGCTGAAAAACCGTGAAATCTGGGACAGACGATCCGAAAGACAAAGGTTCGAGATCAGCTTTGGAAATGGAAAAACAAGATCGCAGAATTCAGTTAGCTGTTGTCGAATGCCGAGTGATCAAGAACACAATCAAGCGCGCGCTTCTTTAACAGCTATCCGGAACAAAAAGGCGCGCTTTGACAGCTTGTCATGTCAATTTTGCCCCTTGTGGTAGTGAAGACCTAACCGGCGGTCCGTGCGATGTTCGAGGACATTCTGATGACAGACTCTGTTTTCAACACAACCATTTTGACTGGAAAAACCAAGTGTGATACCCAAGACGACTTTTCTGCTCCGTACGACGAGCGCCGAATTACCAACGAATAACTTTATTGCTCGAGTTCGAAAGACATCTGGCTTGTAGATCTAACATCCTTTTGAACAAGCTTCTGTGAGTCTCCTCCACAGAAAACAGGCTCTCTAGGATAAAACATGTAGCAGATCCCAGGCAAACAAACGTACAATAAAACAGTGAGCTCAACTGAGGTGCGGTAAGCAACGTAACAATAAAATCTCTGATAGACCACTTTGAAACCAACAACAGCGATCCCTAACACTGAACACCTCTACCAAAATCGCCGTCGCCACCCTCCATACCCACCATAGCCGAAAGGTTCATATCCTCCGTAGCCATATCCGCCATAAGGTCCGTAGCCACCCCAGTAGTATCCTCGTCCGAGGTACCCGCGACCTCCATAATAGCCTCGCCCGCCGTATAAGCCCCGTCCACCATATCCCCATGCATCCGTACCGAAACCAGCCAGCAAGACAACGAAGACTACCAACAAGCACACCTGAAATACAAGAAAGCACATGGAGTAGAGAACCACCACACAATGCGTTCATATCAAAGCTGGAAGACGGTTCAAGACCAATATATAGGAAGGATCTCTTACCAAAGTAATGTTCGTGGAGAGAGCCATATCTGCAGTCCTCACAAGTCGGAAGTCTCACGAATGTCCGTTAAGATTACGGTACAACGGTACAAAAACCTGTGTGAAGTCAAACAGAAACGAGCGACCCGACCAAAACGAAAAGTGCGGCTGGGAAACTCGGTATATCCCGCTTTTTATACCAGCCGAATTTTTCGTTTCACGTATTACTGCTGACGATGCCTGATAGGTCACTTTCGCGAAAAAGTACCGAGTATTTCCAGTTGTTTCATTTGTCTTCACAGAAGGGCAAACCCACTTCACGTGCTGGTTTCGAAGAGAGGACTGGAAACAGCATCCGGTAAAGGCCCACGAATAACTGCACATTCCAAATATAAAGGTGCAACACGACACAGCTTTCAACAAAAGAACAAAGACATCGGTTTTTCGGAGAAACTTACGGGATACTTGTGGAGTTATCCGCACTGTATAACAGTTTCAAGTGCGTCGAAATTGCGGAAAAAGGGTTAGACTGGTAATAAGGATCTTTCACCACGGCCTTCATCATCTCGATATTCCACAGCCTGCGAAAGAAAATAGAACATTAATCGAAGGCAAAACAAGTTTATAAGAAATCGCCATGCGAACTTACTCTTCTGCAGCTCGAGCTTTTTGTTTCTTCATGGGCTTTGCCTTCGCGGAGTTGATGCTGAAAGACAGATTCACAAGTTAGTTTCGATGAGACGATCTCGATGAAATTCTTTGACGAATAACATACTTAGCTTCTTGCTTCTTTTTCTGCTCAGTACGAACGTCGTCCAGAAAAGAGGACAAGTCTGTCAAAGCATTCATCATCGGCTGCACGTCGCCGACTACAGCGGTCTTCTCCCTTTTGGTACGGTCCTTCTCTTCCTTCCTTAGCTGCTGTGTAGTTTCGAATTCTGCATAACAAACTCAAGTTTCGAGGTCCAGCAGAACTAAGCATGAAGTTACAGTATCAGCAAGCAGGGCATGAAAGGTTACTAACTTCTTTGCCATAGCTGGTGCTTCAGATCATTCTTCGTTTTCTTCTTCATCTGCGCGTAGGTGGAACTTTTGGCTGAAAGAGTTGTCGCTATCGTATTTCGTTCTTCGTAATCCGCAAGCTGCTGCTTCATCAACTGAGAGGTGATCTTCGGTGCGGCCATCAGGACTTCTGGAGTGAAAAGCTGGTCAATGAGCGAGGTTGGGTCCTAGAAGAATACGGTACAGCTATCATGAACTACGAACTAGCTGCCAATACTAACTCTTGTTATTTTGTACGTGAGCTACATAATAATGATTATCTCGCAAAAGATTACGTCCTGGACTGCTTCAGCTTACCTGAGGAGCACCCATCTCCCCGTTCCCGATTTGGTCGTTGGACGGATCTGTAAACAGAAGATGGGAAGAGAACAGCGTTAATCCGTCGACCGGAAGTCGATCCTGCGCTAAGCTCTATACAGGCGGCTCACCCGGTAGGGCTCTTACCTGCTTGCTCCTTCGACTTCAAACACTGGAACTTTCGTCGTAGCTTCCGTACTTTACCCATGACGCCTTCTGATCAGCTTTATGAAGAGTCAAAGATTGAACACATCGGTAACAAGCGCCTTTAGTATACCGCCAATACGTCCGCTGCTGGCAGATCACTGGGATCCCTTCTGGATGCCGTTTGTCGTGCAGATCTAGACCAAAATCTCTGAACAAACCCCGGATGCACGATGACGGGAAGAGGGGCACGGCTAAGTCAGAGAGGATGATTGAAGACGTAGGTCGTAGGAAGTCTGATTCTTGAATCTGCGACAGAAGAAATGCACCGGAAGTACTAACTTACTGTATACTCTCCCGAAATTCACGTACGTCCCTCCATTCAGAGTGTAAAACTAGACGGTAAGACCCCAATGATTTGAGAGTCAGTGACGTCGTGAATTTCGGGAGAGCATACAGTACCATTACAGGCTTTAACCTGCGACGTCGTTCGCGCTATTCAGCAGCGACTGGCGGCTCGAAAGCTGGTTACAAACAACAGCACACAGGTTGAGACAGCTGACTGGAATAATTGCCAGATTGTTGTTGTTTTCTTAATGGTTTTGATCCTGTCTGTGGAAGTTCCGATTTCCGAAGTACGCTTGGTATGCTTCGCACCTTACGACGATGTCATGGAACTTACTGTAAAGTTCTTGGCGTTGGCAAAAGACTTGACCGGAAGAGACGAATGCAAGCTTGTCTTGGATCGATCAGACATCACGGTGGAACAACTTCTGGACCAGATCTTCACAGCCTTTCCTCGGTAAGTAGGTACCGACATTCCATCTCCGAAACTGTGCTGAGATCTCTCACGATGACACATGCTGATGCACTTTAAAGGTTAAAAGAAATCCGCCGGCAGTTCATCTTGGCGCTGAATCTTGAATATCTCAACCTCGACAATCCTTCCGAAGTGATATATTTGGGACCCGGCGACGAGCTAGCGGTTCTTCCTCCCGTCAGCGGAGGCTAACTCCTTTCGAAATATGGATTATATATACGTCTCGGACAAGGAGTTTGACACGGCAGACTATCTAGCAAAACTTACACATCCCGAATGCGGCGGCACAGCTGTCTTTATAGGTATGTATTTATGCAGCTTCAAAAATATCAGTTAACTACCGTACTCGTACCGTACCTCCTGCTGACGTTGTCTCTAGGCACGTCCCGGTCCACTTCTAGGCAAAGTGAGAAACCTGTGATAGCGTTGGATTACCAAGCATACATTCCAATGGCTGAGCATCAGCTGAAAAAAATCTGCGCGGATATGCGGCAGAAGAACTTGCCTCACATGATCGGGAACATCGTGTTGGCTCATCGAGTCGGGTAACAAAGTTCGCCCGTGTGCCAGTGTTCGCGTTGACCGGAACTGAAGACCATAATTGTTAGTTTTATAGGTATGTACCTATTGGGCATCCTGGACTTTTCGTCGGTGTGTCAGCTCCTCACCGGAAAGAAGCGATAGAGTCGATGGACTGGGCGATTTTCCAGATCAAAGCCAAGGTTCCTGTATGGAAACAGGTCATATGACCCACCTGTTGATGTATATGTGAATGGATGCAGTCAGTCTGCGCAAGCTGCTCGATTGGTGTTGTTGTTTCAGTTTTACTGGTTTTGAAATCAGTAGAGTCTCTTACGTGATTGCGTTCTCTTCTAGGAAGTGTATGAGGACCAAACTCGCGCTTGGACAGTCAACTGTGAATGTTACTGGCTTTCACCCAGTTCGCAGACACCCAACAACGAAGCAACAACGGGAAGGTTTACGATCTTGTCATCCTAACCATACCCATCACAATCAACGGAACACTAGTGTGCACGATGTACAGAGTCATAGGTTTGATGAACCGGCTGAAGAAAGCCGGTGAGATTAATTTTCTAGCTTTTCATGAGTATTTATGTATGTACAATGGAAGACACGGGGGTACAGTATATAAAAGTTGAGGATGGGAAATAAGTTAGCACTATCTGTAAAGCCAATAGTTCATTTTACAATATGGTCGTGCTGGGTTCTTCGACAGACCATTTAACCAGCCATACTTCGATAAGAAATAGAGAAACCCACTTCCGAGTAGAAGAAAGAGACCCAGCAAAGCTGCCCTTCTGCTGTGCTTATTACGGTACCATTGGGCTCGCGTCCATACAGAGGGCTTTGGTTCCGGGTCGGCAACGGAGATCGCAGAAGGGTGTTGCATACTTTGATGCACAGACTGTAAGACGCTCTCCTGGAACTCTTTGGCTTGTTGTACGGGATCGGGCTGGGACCCACGAAACGACTGGGACTGGTTGGCGTTCCATGGACAGGAGGGATCATTCGAATGGAGACTTCGAGAAAGGTGGTGTTGACTGGGCTCTTTGAGTATTGTGTCACCAGCTTCCCTTGTTGGTAGCTCGCTTCTTGGCGGACCCGGAAGTGAGGTTTGGGAAGGTCCGGGCACCCTAGTTGAACTGAAAAATCCGCTGTTCGCCGCACCATCTTCTCTACGGTGGGGTTGGGGCTCTAAAGGTGTGCTCGAAAAGGGACAACCGGCATCAGGAAGACCGTTGGTTGACGACTGTCTTTTGACTCGTTCTTCTCGAGGTTTGGAAGGTAACTTTATTTCAACGCCAGGGGATGGATTACTTCGTCGTCCGGATCGGTTTCGTGACCAATGTCTGGATCGATGTTTGGACGAATCTCGTGAATAATCAGAAGGATAAGCGCGTTCCGGTGAAGTGCTATCGCCATGTTCTTTCGGTGCGTTGGCTGGTTTCCGGAAGCGACGTTGTCGGAGTTGCGCGGCCTGTTGGTCGGTGTATAAGCAGAACAGTTGGTCAACCCTACGTTTCTTGCGTCTTACAGCAGTGGTCAATCTGTCAATTTCCTCTTGTAAAGATTTCTTGCGCCCCCTTTCCTTTTCTACTGTTGCGACGAGCTCGTCGAGTTGGCGTAGCTTCTGTTGTTCCTTGCGGACAAGATTAGAATAAGTGCTGTGGCTTATGCGGGAAGTCCGGTGACAATCATATTCTCTGTACATTCCACATGCCCTTGTCGGACCAAGAGGTCATTCACGTGAGTACGATGGTATTCAAATTCAAATTCACATAAAACCTTACAATTGGGTCTTGTTCCTGATAGTCCGTGAAGATACAAATAGCCAGGCACTTAGCAACTTAGACACCCCCTGGTTCAGACTCTTCTCGCCAGGAACTCCTGCGAGAAAGCCATCGTGGTTCTTAGAACAACGACCCGGTAAGGAAAACGTGCTGTGCCGAAAAAAGCTCGATACCAGCGACCTGGCATCTGTGGTTCGTCCTTCGCGCTACGAGACGTACCATTCTCCTCGGCAGTACTTCCGGTCCGACAGTTACGCAAAGTGGGCGGAATCTGCTGTACGAGCACAGTTCCACAGGCGAAATTCTTAAGTTAGCGACTTCAACAAAATGGTGAAGCTTCGCATAGGATAATTCCAATAGTCGATCCTGACCACAGAGCTACCTGCAAATCCTATCAACTTTTGTCGTGCTCACAGAAAATGCTGGAACCGCGGTTCCATGTGGTCACTGGTCAACCAGTGAAAATCAAGGTTACATAGCAGTCGTAATGTATGGCGTGTGAGAACAGCAATGTCATGTCATGGCTTAGGTCATGTCATATGCTCATGACACAAAGTACCGTATCCTTCTCGTTTGAAGTCGTAATTAACACCCTCTACGTTAAAGTGCGTTCCCGCGTGCTTTGTAGCATTGAAGTATCCTTCCACTACAGTTGCAGTAAATTGGTGGAGTATGATGGCGGAAGATCATCCACAATTTGGCGACGTGGTAGCTGTTCCGTATCGCAAACCCGGCTTCAAAGACGACATTGCGCAGGACACTTCCGGCGCAAGACGTAAGGGGAAGAAACAAGGTAAGAATGCTCCAGCCGTCTCGACGAAACCTGCAAAACCATCCGGACCTACGAGCGCTAACAGCAATCCTTTCTCGACAATCATCGTCCCGCAAAAATCGTCGTCGGGAGTAGACACGCAGAAGGTGCCTGCCCAGGAAGGGGATAGCGCTGACGGTGTTAAATCTAAGGACAAGCACAAGACCAAGTTTACTCCGCTGTTCACCACTCACGGAAACGAAATCCAGATAAAGCTACAAGGACGCCATCCATGCCAGTGTATGTGTACTCGCCATGATCTGGTGAATAACTGCGTGAGTTGTGGACGCATTGTCTGCGAACAAGAAGGTGAGCTGCTAGATTCAAGATCTGGAGTATTAAGGGTTAATCGGCCACCTGTCTGCTCAATGCAGTACGTCTATGGAAGTTGGGGTGACCGATCTACTGTTCCTGCCTCGTATTTCGAGTCGTGTGTCATTCTTCTCTTACAGGTTCCGGACCGTGTTTTACTTGTGGAGAGCTTGTGTGCACCCAAGAAGAGGCAGCTGCACTTCGTAGAGGTGGTCTGGAGGCGGAAAAGCTCAGACGGCAGATATTTGGAGAAGAGGCCCTCGCGAGCGATTTCAGCCAGATGCTCAAGCCAGGCACTTCCGGTGGGAACTCCAACCTCGAAGCAGCGGAAGCTCACAAGCACAGACTGTTGGAGTTCGACCGTACCGCTGCCCAGCGGACAAAGGTTCTGGACGATCAAGCTGACTATTATAACGAGAATGTCTTTATGACACCGGAACAACGCAGAGCCGTGCGAGAGAAAGAGAAAGAACTACGTGGAGCGAGGTTCCAGTCCAAACTGGAAAAGAGCCGGAAGTTCAACTTGGACATAGCTGGAAGAGAGTTCAAGTCGCAAAGCGAAGAAATCGTAGATATGTACAGCGAAGGTTGGTCTCATTCTTTCGACGATGCTTCACCGAGTGTCTCATTAACTGCGTTATCTTCACAGAGAATGATCCGACGAACTGGATTCCGTCCACCACTTCGAGCGATCCTTCCAAGATCCTCCAAGGTAGTAACGCCTTTAAAACCATCGCGGGCTCTACGCTTTCCCTGAATGAAGAGCTGGCCGCCATCCCGAAGCTGCCGAAAGACTTCGGCTTGAAATCGCGGATGTCACTTCGGATTCAGGATCGCGAGCTACAAGAGATGAGCGATACTGGCACTGCATTGAGTATCATGCAACCTTGGGCCAGCTTTGTCGTCATGGGGTTCAAGCCACATGAAGGACGGAACTTTTACACGTCGCATCGCGGCAAGCTGTGGATCGCTTCGGGCATGAAAACTCTTCCGGCCGCTGATGTGATTATGGTAACGAACAACCACACCCCAAAACACTGTTTCTCTGATTCCAACAAAACTTGACGGAATATTTTGCTTTGTTTTGCAGGAAGAGAACGCGGTGAAGGCCTTGCTGGGCGACGACTTCCTGGTCTTTCCGGAGCAGTATGTGACGGGCTTCTTGCTGGGCTGTGCTGACTTGGTGGATTGTATAACGCAGGAAGAGTACCAGCAAAGGTTTCCTGGTGGCTTGTTGAAGTACCCATACATCATGCTGTTTGAGAACCCACAGGAACTTGAGCGGAAGTTCCCAGTGGAGGGAAAGCCGAAGCTGTTCAGGCTGGAGCATAGACTGCATGAACTGGCCAAGCGGCAAACCATGGAGAGACCTACGAGAGTATGGCGTCCGGAAACGACGTACTCTAGATTTGACGAATAACAAAGTCTGTGAAATTCCGCTTTTTATTTAGTTTTGTATTTGCTAACTTTGAACGCGACATACTTGCTTTGATGGTGCCTTCCTACTACAGTGTTGAAAATGCACCCCTTCCAGGGGTCACGTGGTCATATAACACCAATCAATGTTAATTGACGTCACATGACCACCAGGAGGGATGCATTTTCGAGAATGTATACTGTATGTACCTCGTACCTTCGTTAGCGGAGACTGATATCGCTGACGATTTCGTTCAGTCTTTTCCGCCTTTTCCTGTTCAACCTGTGGAATGTCTGATGGACGCAGTATTGAGGCTACTTTGAGATTCCTGGCAGCGTTGGTCTTGAGACGTAATCACTGTTGGCATTCCTAGATGGAAATTTCATTGTCCTTGAGGCACGAGGAGTTAGTCGTTTTCCGACGGTGCCGACGGCGCCAAGCATTCATCCATAAAAGTGAGCAACAGCTCGGTAAATTGTGTTCTTCAGCGTGCGGTACAGAAGTTTGCGACTCGAGCTCAACCAGGGTAATAAGCGGACGACTAGCCGACCGCATCATCACCCATGTACGGGACGTGGAGAAAAACGGGATGTTCCGTGTTTTTGTCTGTGCTGATTAGCACAGTTCTGTTTAGTTCCCTCAGCCATGGGGCAAATCTGGATCCGAGCGACAACGAGATAGCTCTCGGCTCTGGAGTCGGAATATCCGTTAAGGCACTTTCGTCTGGTACGGGAGTATCATCGGGATTTTGGGACAACACGAAACCTGGAAGTTTTGAACGGTAAGACTATCCCTACGTTAACGGCCAATTTTTATTTCCATACTTATTGAATTACCAAATTTACTTTCACTGTACTTCCTGGTTGACAGGCTCTTCATCCCATCGAACGAGGAATACGACATATTGTCAACTCCACAGAAAAAGAAAGCATGGTTTCGGATGTACAAGAAGGCTGTCAACGCCAGACAGTTCCGCCTCTATTAACTTAAAACCAAACATCTCACCGACCATTCTTCGTCAACTATACTGTGCTGCTCGAAAACCAACCGGAAGTACTCTAGCCATTTCAACAACACCGAAAACTTCTCTTTACTACACTTTTCGTAACTTAACAAGATTACGTAACTCGCCAACAAGAACTTCATCAGTATGAAGAGCTTTCTCTTTTCTATGAACATCATCCATCAACTGGTTCGAGACTGAACGTAACGTAACAATCTGCTTTTCCACCTTGTCCAGTTCCTTGCCAGCCTTACTTCTGGAATCAAGGTACTCTTGAAGATCATAATGTAGCGCATTATGGACGAGATCGTTGTTCTTGTGCAGGTCAGTCTTGAGCATGTTCTTGATTTGCTCATGTTGTGATTCCCTTTCCGGCATGATCAACGAGTTGTACAGGTTCGTCAGCTGGTCCTTCACTTCGTTGAGTCTCTGCAGTCTCTCGTGTATCTGGAAGGCAAACATGGTAAGCCGCATTCACTTCCGAAAGGGACCGAACTAAGCTTACCTTGTTGTTCTCATCCACCAGCTTTTCCTTTGCATTCTTAACGCACGTTACTCTTCGCTGTAAAGCTTCATAAGTATCCTTGTACAATCTTTCGATGGCCTCGTCCGAGGCCTTAATGGCGTCTTGTCCTTCGCGGCGCAGCGCATGGGAGTTACTGATTTCGTTCAAACCGCTGCGTACTGCGTCTTGGGTAAACGCCAACCACTGGGCGAAGTTCATCAGTCTGTAAACACGAAGATCAAACATAAGCCCATCCAGAAAACGGAAACTGGTGACGAATGTTACGCACACCGGCTTCATTTGAGTGAGAAGATCTTTCTTCAAGTGCGCTCCGTCTCTCTTTACCAGTTCCTGACACACCTTGGTGGCTTCTTTCGTTTCCCATGCTAGTGTCTTCAGATGCTTCAAGCGGTACGTAATCGCATTGTTCCGTCTGGAAGAAAAAGAAGCAGTAAGACCGCCGTTATACAGTAGGAAATGAAGAATCAACAGAGCTCAGTGAGCGGTACTTCCGGGGATACGTACCGATGCTGTTCTTTAAGCTTAGCGATGATATCGTCAAAGACCCGCGTGGTTCGCTCATTGAATTTCATCTCCTCCCGAAGATAGTAACTGATATCGTCTTCAGTACACTCCTGCATAGGCCGGTCGGCTCGGAGATCCAAACACCTTCTTGCCATTTCCCAGATCGGCTTCAGATTGCTCTTTACACAGTCCCGCATGCGATCCAGCAGCAGGCAGACCTTCTCGTCCTCCACCTTGATATCATGAAGACTTCCTTCCAGTTCATCTTCCCAGTATCCGATTTCATCAATCCTATGTTCTAGAAAACATAATTCGACTGCCAGCGTCATACAGATGATAACAAGAAAGCGTTACAAATGAAAAAGACATCCTGTACCTAGGTTTTGCTTGACTCCACGCTCTGCAAGTTCGTTTGCTTCCGTCCGTTCCTTGAAGGTCCTCCAACCATCGTCGATAAGTCTATCACTTCTGTTCCGTTGCAAATTCCCACTTTTCAACAGCGCATTGTTACGGTGCCGCCATTTATCTAACGTGGTTGTATCCGCTGTATCCCTATTCGCATCTGCATGGATCTGTTTCAGCGGAGTGAACTTCGGTACGTTCGGAAACAGCCTCCGATCAAAGTCCATTTTACTCCTTGTCCAAAACTTTCAAAATCAATTACTCCCGTTCATAGCAACCAGTTGCGCTTGAAACTCAAGAAACAACACATCTATGACTATGAGCCTTCATAAGCAACATTGTGCTCCGCAGCCATGTAAAACGGCCCATCTTGAACGTACTCTCTCAACCGGATGACGGTCACACTATCAAAGACTTCAGAGATAGTAGGAGAACCAGCTATGGCCGTTATGATCTGAAACTTTAGCTCTTTGATATCTTTATCCACTTCCGCCTGACGATTCAAGAGGTACTCCATGAAGCCCGGTTCATCCCGGAAATGCTCGTGTCCCCACTTCTGGTCGGCCATTGATTTCAGTATTCCCAACACAGGAATCTTGATATCCTTGAAAGGATTTTGAGCTTTCCGAAAAAGAATTGCGAACAGGCCAGATCCAGCTAGACCAAACCACTGCTTGTTGATTTCTTGCAAGTCCAAGTCAGTCTGAGCACTGGTAACAGGTCCGCGTTTGATCAGGAGTGACATATCTCGTAAACAAGCGTCGTCTATTGGAGTACGCTGCGTTCCTGTCAGCGAACTTCCCATGAAAGCAAGCACATCGCTCATGTACTTCTTCCCTGTAGGAAGAGTAAGGTTGTTCAAATACTGCTTGCCAGCACTGCTGTTACTGGCGAGCTGAGCGAGGTACTCGAGACAGGCAGCAGCGGTGTGGCTCTTTTGTTCGAGGATGATGCTGTGAGCGAGCAGTGTGAGCTTTTCGCATTTCAGGACGCAGTACTCGGGAAACTTGATGGCGAGAGTGATGTACATTCGAAGAAGATAGGGTCCGAAGTACTCGAGGTCATCGGAATCTTGTTTGGTTGAGAGAACTTCTTGTGCGATTTTCATGCCACCTGGAAGGCAAACCGGAAGTGAAATATAGTCATTATATACAGTGTGACATGAGTCATGACATAACATAGCGTAACATGATCTGAGCCCGATCGTTCTCCCAAGTGGTGCACACTTTCAGCCAATAACTATGGGAACATGCGGCACTCGAAGCAACGATTTGGTTCACTTCATTCGACCTATATTTTTCACGAAATTTTCCTGAACTACGTGCCTGACTCCTCCAGAACCTGCAGGCCCAAAGAATGGTGGACCAGCTTCGCCATAATCTCGCAGTTATTAGCCAGGACAAGAAGGTCGAAAGCTCTGAACGAACTGTATAGATGTTCCATGAGCCCCAACTGGATCACATCGCTCACCGTACTCAGGTTCTGCGACAGAAGATCGTCGAGCAAGTCGAACACTCGAAACTTCACCACATCCCTCAGTCCACCAGTCGTCCGCTGATCAATAATCCCCAACAACTTCCGCGCGAACTCGAACGTTGAATGGAGGATATTCGTGATGTTGAAGTGCTGCACAATCACCACAATCGAATCCGACGCAGCCTTGGCCACGGCTGAATCGTCCTCTACCAAGCCATCTAACAGCGAAACAACTAAGGGAATATACACCGAAACGATGTCGGGAGTAATGGGTAGATTCTTCCGTAGGGCACCCACTTTGTAGTAACCGTAAGCGCGGATGCGTGACAGTGACTGACATTTCGTGCAGGATAACGCCAGCGAGAGATGCCAGTCCAAATCCACTTCGCTATCTCTCTTCCCGTCAGCCGTGGTCAAACTATCGACAAGACGGTTCAGAACTTCGGCGATCTCGTTCTCGACATCCTTGACGTCCAAGGCGAAGGCGGGGTGGAATTTGACATTGGTGAGGACGGTGCTCACGAAGTGCTCGATGCGCGGCTTCCATGCTTCAGCGGATAAGGGGACAGCGCCGTACTTTGTCAGCTCGTAGGTGAGGTCGTTCAGGCTCTTCCGTAGGTTGTTCACGTCGGTGGAGGTTTTAGCTGTGCGGAGCGTTTGCGACAGCTTGTCGAAGAGGTTAGAGATCTGGATGTCAGACGTTCCGAGCTGGGTTGATTCGGGAGAAGTGCTACTGGTGTCGGTTGTTCCATCTACTTCCATAGCCATCCTGCAGCAGGAACCCTGATACTCCTACAAAGGGATGCGTTGTACGGATGTTAACTTCGCGGAAGAAGACTGAGAAGAAAAATTAAAGCAAAAAATGGATAGAAAGGAAATCGAAAAGATTACGAATGAATTGGAATGACTTCGCATTATGGGTAAAGCTGTGTTATGTCGTTGTTGACATCAACCATAACATACCAATTAACAAACCATTCTTCACCAGAAGTCGGATTTCACCGTTTCAGGAATCAGGATCCAGAATTCCTGGATTTATGTTAATTGAAATTTTAAATGTTGATTGTTTCCTTGGACGGGTTCGGCACGACTGCGAGAGAATTATCGATAGACGCGTCTTTTCGTAAAACTCCCCTCCAAATTTGCTTTTCCTTATCTTTTCATCTGAGTCTTCCAACTTACGGTAATATCCAATAGTACAGTACTTATTCTAGAACCTTTGACCACCTCATACTTTGAGAGTCTATGCTTATCAGCTTCTTACTTCGCCTACATCTAAACACGATTTGGTCATAACATTCAAAAATAATTTATGGCGCAAGTTCTTGAGTAATTGTGTTTTTCCCGGAAATAAGCATTCCATGCCAAACAAAGCAAGAAACAAGATAAAATACAAATTTAACTCGTAACAAAACCACAGCTCAAGCAACATATGCAATAATATGAAAATCGACTATAATTCTTCGAAAGTGGATTTAAGAAAGGTAGACACACACAGTCGCACGTAACAATTTTATCCAAGCTCTCATCGGCATCGTCGCCATCAGTACCACGCACGTTCACTTTCGCTTCATCCCAGCAAACCGTTCTCGGCCAACCATCCAGCGGTGTTATCATCGCCCGCGAACTGAACCAGACCTTGCACTACAAAACAGAATATAAGAGACACTCAAACTATGCCGATGGACGTACTGTACCACTTCCGACAAAACAGTAATAACCAGAAGCGAAGGTCGAAAGTAGGCTTTCCACATATCGTTTTGGTCACACAGCGTGAACAGTAGATCTCCGGCGTGATGACGAACACTACCAACATTCGATGTCAAGAGGAAGCATATCTTGTTCCTCAGCGAGTTCTCATCCTACCAAAAAAAGGCGTTAGTACTGCCCCAAATTTGCAAGAAGAAATATATCATCATAAAAGAGATATTCGTACCAGAGTCAGCCAAGAGATTTTCAGTTTGAGGTACGCCCGGTCCGCCGGCTTGGCTTTCGCTGCCTTCGCTAAAGCAGCCAAGATGGTCGTCAGCATGTCCGCGCTGGTAGAAGTGGTAGCTTGCAGGAAGTTCAATAGTTTGTCCATAGCGGCTTTGTCCGCACCTTCGGGAACCGATCCGTGCTGCTCGACTTGCGCTTGTGGTTCCTCGTGCTTGATCTTGATCTTACGGGTAACCTTCTTCGCGGTCCCCTTCGTCACTTTCGTGATGACTTTCCTGATAATGCTGCGACCACCTCGAGCGGCGGCGGGTTGAGAAGCAGCAGGTACCGCTGGAGCTAGAGGTGAAATTCTCACTTCTCTGTTGTTCATATGGAAGTAGATGCGTGCACAAGCAGCTACATCCGCCAGCGCTCGATGGAGAACTCCCTTGGGTTCCTCACCGAAGAAGTGATGAAACAGGTCGGTCAGCTTCTGCCACCTATACGAACAGACAAAAAACGTCGGTTCGAGCATACCGTTCCACTCAGCTATGAAGAGTCAGTTGGCAGATCGGCAATACACCCAAGTGGCGCACGTTTCGCGTGTTATTGGATGGAAGCGTGCGCGACTTGGTAAACGATCCTGACAAGTTTCCTTTACGAGCAGCCGTACGTCTGCCCTTTTTCTATTAATACGTCATGATGGTCAACGTTGTGCTCGGTACAAGCTTGAGTGGTATTTTCGTAGAAAAACGGCAGAGTCAACTCGCCTAGAGTCCCCCCCACACGGAAATTTCAACTTTGCAGTCTTTGCTACCTTTTCTTTCCGGTAACTCTGGCACTTTCTCGCATAGTGCAGCTCATCGGTAAGCTCGGCCAGTGTCCCATCAAATGTTGGTGTTTATGACGGCAAATTTCAGCGTGGATGACGCGAAAGTCAAAGTGGATGTTGTGTCCGACCAGCCGAGTGACTCCCACCAACGCA
The DNA here is from genome assembly GCA_001949185.1 of Ramazzottius varieornatus. Lineage (NCBI taxonomy): Eukaryota > Metazoa > Tardigrada > Eutardigrada > Parachela > Ramazzottiidae > Ramazzottius > Ramazzottius varieornatus. The sequence continues at coordinate 1,405,616 of BDGG01000008.1, forward strand.
GAGGCCAAAGCGTTCAGGACCATGTCGATGGGATGGCCTTCTGCCATCGCTTTGGCTCGGTTGATCCCGTGAACTCGTAGTGCACCCCATGGAACTTCATTCTTGAATGTGGGCTTCACCAAGTAGGTTTGCTCATGATCCAACGTCCCGTCGTGACGGTATACGTGCCAGGCGATCTCTAGCATGCGACATTTGGCCCAGGCACGTAAGCTAGTTGGAGCAGCCTTCGGTGGCAATCCGCTTGTCTCCTGCCATCAGAAAACAAAAGTCGCTGAAATATTTGAATGAGTTTAATAAATCAGGAGAATCGGATATTTTGATGTACAGTACCATATTTACCGTATCGATAACCATAATTTTTCCGGGGTTGGCAGCCATTTTGCGGTCTTGGAGATAAGGGTTGGAACTTATGGAAATCAGCGCTTGATCTGAAAAAGGGAAGTCAACAGGCTAGACGAGACGGAAGGAAATTCGCCCAGAGGTACTGATCTTACTCTGCCGACGGTTGTCGTTGGGTGGAACGAAAGTGGAGATGGGAGGCAGTCGAGATTCCAAACCTCGGGTCTTGAGTCAGGCAAAGGATGAATGAACAAGAGGGAAATCATAAAGCAAGGATGACATGCTACGGTTTGTGAAAGAGTAGTTTTTCGGATGCTTTGCCTCTTTGGTCCTTTCGAGACCACGAAAGGAAGACAGCTGTTGCACAAACCGTTGCCGACCTACTATTGTTCGCCTCCAAGCTTGATTGCTCGATTAGCTTTCCATTTTGCATGCCCCGCCAATAAGTGACGCACAGCATCTCCGATACTGTACACGCAATGGACGGATCCCGCATCCCGGCACAAAGCTGCGGCCACGACGGTTCCGCTGCAACCCAATAAAATCTCGGTCCTTCCTAGGTCTCGCAGTGAAGGGGTTTCCAGGTTCGCACTCGTCACTTTCCAAAAGTCCAGTTCCGGGATCTTCAGTTCCGCGTATGGTCTTCCCATCAAGGTCTCGGATGTTGTTTACCACTAAGTTTAGTGGGCCAGAAGAAAACAAATCGTACTCATCTCAAATCTGGATTGAACGGTGTAAGCAGTATTCGTATAAGGAGAGGTCGCGATAGAGAAAAAGCTCTTGGCCTTCGCGCTTCTCCCAGGTTTCACCGGAAACCACGGTACCTGGCAATACACCAGCGTATTTTGTTCGTACTTTTTAATGTATGGTAGTACTGTATTTCCTCAAGAGTTCTACGCGGTACGTCATAGGACCAGTACATATCACCCGTGTATATCTTGACACGAGATGCGTTAATTGTTTGATTTTCCAATACAAATCATGACAGTGGAAAATTCTGATTAATTCTACTCGCTTTAATCTTGTGCGTAACGTATATCTGTTCGTCTCGTGTTGTTCTGTTGCATCATGGAAAATAGGAGCCATCACGATACTCACACCTTGGGTGAGGCTCAGCGGCATCTGCTAGCGCTAGAAAGATGGGAAGGAATTCTGCGTGGCTACGCGAAAACCGTCGGCATTCATGAATCTACGCTTCGAAGATGGAAGTAAGATACTGAAGTTTCAAACAAATTAAATTGATCGACAGTCACGATGTACGTTGTATTATCAGTTGTCCGGAACGGTCAGTTGCCCGAGAATATCAAAAAAGCCGGAAGAAAGGTTTTTTATCCAAGGCTCGAAGAAGAGGTGTACAGTCGATATATGGATCGACTAGAGAAGTACCTGCCGACGCGAAACTTCGATGTTCAAAAGATAGGGCTTCTTGTAGCGAAGGAAAGGAAGGTTCCCGAATTCAAAGCTTCGAGAGGCTGGGTCGAGAAGTTCAGAAAAAGATACAATATCGTCACAAGAGCAACAACGAAGATTGGTCGGAGATTAGAACGAACGGAGGAAGATCTGGTATGATAAAAACATCGTTGCGCGAAACTAATGACGTCAACAAAAATAAATTAATCCGCGTTTCGTGAAACGTTCATGTCCTATTTATATCGCGACGCCATACGCCGCTTTATGATGCAGCACGTGTTTTTCATTACTACGCTTTTTGATTACAGATTTTAGAAGAGTCGTTTCTTTGGAGAATCGAAGGAGTCGTTTCAATAAGGAAAACACCACCTTTCAAAATAATTAACATGGATTAAAACTCTGTCAGGCTTCAGAACGTGTACAAGAGGACGCTCTCTCCCAAAGGTGCAAAAGAAGTCTGGGTGGTCCAACCTCCTGGTGATCCAGAATCCATTACTGTATGCCACACTATATCTGCCGATGGGACGAAATTCCCAGCCTCCATCTTGTTTAAGGGTAACGCGAAAACTGAAAAGCTGTCTAGCAGAATTTTGAAGAAACTCGTCATGCCTGAAAACGTCCGCTTTTTCAGTACCAACTCAGGGGTGGTGGAATGCTTCGTTTGATTTGCACTGGATCAAAGAAACCTTCGATGAAAGTCATGCCGGCGGCTGTGTGATTCGAGACCGGGTACCTGCACACTGCAAGGTGGAGAGTCATTTCCGTTTTGAAGAAATGAGAATCGAGCAAGTGTTGATTCCTGCCGGACTCACCGGAACTTATCAACCGCTTGATGTTGGTGTGAACCATCCATTCAAGTGTTATATGCGACGATCGTATCATGCGTGGCGTGACCAGCGCACTGAAGAGACCAAGAAAGGATATTTAAAGAAACCAAGCCGTCAGGATTTTATCGATTTTGTCTCGGATGCTTGGGAGAAAATTGAAGTGACAACAGTAGAAAATTCTTTTGTGAGTGCTCAATATATGCCTGAGCCCTTATATATGTTGGCAAGCCAGGAAGACCTGGTTGAAGACTTGGATGACCTGGATTGTGCATTTGAATGTAGCTTCAGCTCGGTAGAAAGCGAAGATTGGGAGGGAGAGTGATTTTAGTCCTGATCCATGTAGTCTGATTGTTGATTTTATATGTGTAGATTGTGTGGTTTCAACCCGGGTGTAATTTACGGAAGACATCACGTGCTGCGTAGAACTCTTGAGGAAATACAGTACATGGAACTGGATTCATCTTTCTGTCCGGAAAGAGTCCAGTAGTTTTGCTGCGTGAAGTATGATATATTTTTATTTGATCGAACCGAATGCACTACGTATGTGATTCTGACAAGAAAGATAATTTGTGAAACATAAAACAGGAAATAAATATCGTCCAGAAAACTCATAAAAATTACAAAAGATCAACACTGAACCCTCAAAGCAAAAATCCATTGTTTCCCTCATAAAACCAAGGCTCCGAAATTATACAAGAACAAAGCCGTGCACCCCACAGCCACCGCTACCAACGCGGCCACAGTCGGGGTAGTCTCGTAACTCCCAACCATAAACATCTCTTGAGGCTCCTCACTAGCCTCTTTCTCCGTTTCCGAACCCACTTCCGACTCTGGATCGGTCCCGGAGAACCCTTCATCCTCCACCGACGATTCATCCACGCTCAACTCACTCTCCAAGTTCAAAGACTCCTCTACTCCACCATCCACGCTTTCACTACTCAGAACTTCCGCTTTGATCTCCTGTCCATACCTCAAGAAGAAGTAAATCCTCGCACATGCTTCCACATCCGCATCTGCTCGATGCATCACCCCACTCGGCGGTTCCCCGAAACATTCTTCGTATAACACAGCCAGTTTGGTGTTCCGACCACTCGGCATAGTTTGAGCTCCCAACGTCATTGTACAGTCCGTAGGGATCTCTTCGAACATATCAGCCAAAGCCGTTTGCTTCGCTCTGTGCATCTCAGCTAAGATTACTCTGACATCGAACTGAATGTTATGTCCAACTACCACGGAAGTATCGTCTAACGAAGTCTTGAAAATACTGAAAATATCCTGGATGGGTCGCCCTTCAAGGAGAGCCTTCTCGCGGGTTATACCATGGACCTTGACGGCGCCTGGGGGAATTTCGTAGGTGAAGTCGGGCTTGACGAGAAAGGCGTACTTGGAGAGGGTCTGGCCACAGGGACAGTACATGTGCCAGGCTAGCTCGACCATCCGACACTTGTCCCAGGAGTCGAGGTCGTGTGGAGACGCTTTGGGTGGAAAACCCGTGGTTTCGGTGTCGAGGACCATAACGGAAGCGCCTTTGGACAGAACACAGTTACAGGAAGCCGATCTGGGCAGTGGCAGACTTGCAGAAGCTTCGTCGTTGGACACGTTTTCCTTCGTAATTCCGGTTTGATGAGTAGTGGCACCACCTACAAGAAAAACATTCGGTATTTGTACACGCGCCTGGCCTAAAAGT